>PVKZ01000962.1:385617-537507 GCA_004027375.1 Macroglossus sobrinus
AAAAAAAAAAAAAAAAAAAAAAAAAAAAAAAAAAAAAAAAAAAAAAAAAAAAAAAAAAAAAAAAAAAAAAAAAAAAAAAAAAAAAAAAAAAAAAAAAAAAAAAAAAAAAAAAAAAAAAAAAAAAAAAAAAAAAAAAAAAAAAAAAAAAAAAAAAAAAAAAAAAAAAAAAAAAAAAAAAAAAAAAAAAAAAAAAAAGGTGATTCTTTCAGTAAGAATAAGCTAAAAGTAAAGCATCCTGAACATAGTGCCTGAGTTTCTAGTCATGAAAATATGTTAGAATATCTCAACATCCAAAAATGAATTGAGGTGACCCTATATTTCTAGTGTCCAAGTTTTTAATAAAAGCAAAGTGATGTCTTCTCTGAAGGAAAATAAGATCATAAGCCACACACTAATTCTATGAATAATTATTCAAACACAAGTACAGAACATAGATAACCATTTATACAAGATAAAAAGAGGACATGAATAGATACCAGCACAATATACAACTATAGAAAAAGCCCACAGATATTTTCAGCAGTGGAATAAATAGTCAATTTTTAAAACAACAGTTCTTAGTCTGCTTGTTAAAATTAAAACAAACATTTCAGTAAAGAAGTGAAACTAGAAAATAAAATAACATTTTTTTAAAAATGCAACTAAAATTTGTTGAAATATAAAATACAATAAACACAATTAAGAGATCTAAGCTTCAAAATATCCAATGTATTTCCAGTAAGAATAAAAAAGAAATTCACACCAAGAAACAATACAGTTTAACTGCATGAAATCAAACCCCCCCCCGCAACACACACACAATCCTAAATGCACGTAGAGTTGGTGGAGAAAGATTATTGCCAAATAAGCAACATTTAAATTTACCTCTCAAAAGCAATAAAGTAATCCATAATACAGTGGAAGACTATTTTTAATATAGTAAAAAAAAATAACTTTCATTTAGAATTCTATATCGAGTAGAAAAAATACCCTTCAATGATGAGTGTAAAATAAATACATCATTATATTTAATTTAAAAATTGAGAGACTTCACAATCAGCAGACTTGCATTAAAGGAAATTATAAACATTAACTTTAGGCAAGATGTTAACTTCAGAAAATGATCTCTGTCAGAAGCACAGAGATGTGAGAAGAAAGGAAAAGAAATGGAAAAGAAAGTTAATATAAATGAAAATTGACTTTTAAAATATATCTGGACATACAAATATAAGGAAAAATAGTATACCTATGTCAGGAGGGAAGGGAATAGAGTTGAAGTGTTCCTTGCATTTTCCTAATACCAAAAGTGTCAGTCAACATTAGACTATTGTAAGTTAAAGATCCAAATTGTAACATCTTAGATATTTGTTAATTGACTAACAAATGAATCACTTCTCAATATAAAAAGAAACCATAAAATATATCAAATAAGGACAATAAGGAGAGATAGATAAATAAGCAGCCATAGCGTCAGCATCGAGCTTATCGAGAAAGGAAGTTTAGGTGGTTAAAGAATGCTAGAGGAGCTGACATGAGCTGACATGAGACTGAAACAATTTATGTGTCAATCAATCTATCAGTCAATCAAGGCTTCAGTGATTTGAAACATATCAAATAATTAAAATTCTAGAAGCTCCTAATTGCAGTAAAAGAATGGTTATGATTAACTTTAGCAGATCATGTGGTGTCAAGTCATAAAACTGGTCAGCAAAATGATATACAATTGAGTATTTTCCCTAACTTTCTTGTACGAATTGTACATCAGGATAACCAAATACTATATGGTGAAAATAATTTAAGTAGAAAAATTTTAACTAAAAAATCAAATCATGATTAATAATCTTATCTTATAATAATGGAATAATCATTAATGGCTGCTAAAACCACATGTGAAATAGTGACAGGAAATTTATAATGGATAAATCAAACAGATACAACTGAACCTGCTCATTACTTTAACACCTGAAATACAGAGACAACCAAACAAGTCATGCCTTGGTAAGGAAGTATTCAACATCATTCAGTTTTTCCTATAATTCAATTCAATCAAGCTTCTAGATCTAACAACCATTTACAAGAAATTCAGGGGAATTAAGAATATTTTAAAGGCAGCAGCAGATGTAGTGAGCACATTTCCAAATTAAGAACTATTTGTGGAATAAATGACATCATATACTGAACATATAGATTGCAAGGGGAAAAATTGAGAAGTAAAGATTACAGTTGAAAAGACATTTGAAATATAGTAAAACCCAATTCAAGTGGGTATATTTTCTTTAAACTCTGATTTGACTAAATTGATTTTAAATAGAAAGCTGGAACATTTAACGAAAGTTAGGAGACTGACAAAAATTTGAGATACTAAAACTGTTAGATGGTGATAATTTATTATTATATTTTGAGAAGTGCCCTATCTTTAAGTGATGATTATTGTGATCTTTATGGAGAAAATTACACAAGATACGTAAATTCCCTAAAATGTTAAATGGTATAAGAAAAATAGATATAAAATAAGATTGGTCTTGAATTGATATTGATTTATGCTGGAGCTTGTGTACATGTGGGAAGGATGTAATTTTACTACTTTTTTTACTTTGTGTATATTTAAATCTTTTAATATAAAATTTTAAACTTTTAAAAAATGTGTGAGAAACAGCTAAAGCAGCGCCAGAGAAAATAATATAGCCTATAGTTTACATATAAAAAAAGAAAATATTATATAAAGAGTTAGCATCTATATCAAAGGTTTTAAAAAAAGCAAATAAACTCCAAAAAAAACATAAGGAATTAAAATGATGTAGATCAGAAATTAATAAAAGGAAATAGAGGCATATAATAAAAAAATAAAAAATAAAACTTGTTTTTGAAAACTAGAATCAAATTAATTTCACATTGATTGATAAATTAAATATAAAAAATTTGCAAATGGTGAAAGTCAGTGTCAAGAATAAATAGATTTTATGTAATGCATTACGACAGATTCTGCAGATATTAACAAAAACAATAAAATTATAAAACATGCCCAAAATTTAGAAAATTTAGTTTAAATAAATGATTCCTTAGAAAAATACAATGTACAAAATATGACGACAGAAACAGAAAATTCTGAGCATAATATATTATTTTAAATGTCAAATTGATAATTTCAATATTTTTCAAATCTTCATGGAGAATTGAATCAATTATTTAAGAAAAAAGTTATAATCTGTCTTACAAAAATTTTTCTAGAGAATCGAAAATTTGAGAAGACTGACTAACTTGTGTTATGAGTTCATCATAACCTTTATGTCAAACAGATTGAGTATTAAGAGTGGAAAATTTCTGGTCTATCGCTTAATGAATATTAAAGCATAAATATTAAATTCAACAGAATATTGAGTGAATAATAAATGAACAACATATTCAATTTATTAAGGAATATGTGTCTTATTTAACATTCAAAAATTAGTCATTATATTTTGCCCCATTATAGATTAAAAAGGAAAATCTTATAATTTTCTAATAGATGCAAATGAAGTAGTTGATAAAATTTAAGATCCACTTGTAATAACACAAAACAAGAAATAGAAAGAAATTTTCTTGATCTGATAAAGCATATTTTCACAAACTATAGAGCAAACACTGTATGTTGAGAAATAAAGTTTTCTTTTTAGGCTCTGGTGTTTTGCCAGGTCAGGTAAAACCAGCTTGATTTTCAGCCCCTAGCATTTCCATTGTTACCTGAGGGCTTTCAACTACTGCTGAAGCCAGCTTTGTTGCCCCTGTGGCAGGCCTTATGTGCCCGAGAATGAAAGATTCTAGAAGTAGTTCTCCATGCTGCTGACAGGAGTTAGTACACAAATATCCCACCAAATGCACCCTGACTAACGTGGGACTACTGCGAGGTGCATGTCCTATACTAGCTCCTAGTTTCTCTCCAGTGAAAAAGTTCCGTCAGTCCACGATAGATGCTGGCATTTTGTATTAGCTATCTTCCCTTTCCTACTTTTTCTTCTTACCTTAATAAAGCATTTGCACTAGACTCCTTGTCTTGGTCTGCATCTAAGAGAATTCAAAGAAATTCATAATATAATTTTTGAAGTTGTCTATTTGATAATAAATTACTTTCTAAATAAGATTTTTTCACTGATTTTTCTTCTGCTTTCTATTACCATAAAAAATTTTATGCCTGATATTGATTTCTTTTTCTAGGAATTCAGTGATTATAAGCAAACAGACAAAACACCCAAATTAAAAACAACCAATTATAGTCTCACTCCTTTAGTTTAAGCAAAAATGCCACTGCTTTAATACAATAGTTAGTCAAGGTCAAGTCTTTTATAACCACAAGAATATATTTCAATATTTTCATAGGCAAGTATAAATATAGAGTTCTGTATGTGCAGGCTTTTTTATATCAGTGGCTACTACTAATTCAAATTAGAGTAAGCATAAAATCCACAAATATTGTGGCAATGGTATTTTCTTTTTCTACCTCCTAATCCTTGCACATGGAAGTATTTAAGATAAAGTAACATCACTAGTCTCTTTTTACACCTATTTATTCCTCTTCCTGGGAGGAGAGATTTATTTGATTTATTAGTCTGGCAAAAGGAACTGCTCCTGATTAGCTCACTGGCTTTTCATTTGGAGTAAGTCTGTTTATAAGATGTATGAATCTGATGAGAAGCTTCCTCTCCAGCAAAGTCCTGGGACTGTCCACACTACAAAATGACTGACTACTGTCTGCAGATGGCTGTCCAGTTCAGGAGTGGAGTCTGAGTAAATCCACTTAGCTGTAAATCAAAGCTGCATTCTCAATACTATTGCCAGTTAGAAATGATATTTTCATCCTCATTAATTTAACTCATACATGTATCTCCAACATAGTTAAACTTAGGAGGAAAGAAGAGATGTAATTTACTGGCCCCCTAAAAATACAAACTATTGACATCTTGCGTAGTTGACAAGTTCCACAAAAGATTCTAACACACACTGAATTTTGAGACTCCTGAGAGACAATAATATATAAGCATACAATATACTTTTTGTGAGAGAAGCATATATTTAAAGTTTTAAACTTAAAATATTTGAAGGTTTCATATGGTTTTCATAAAGTATGGACTAAGGATTTTTTAAATCATTAATTTAAAGTAACAATTTTATTATAATATATTATAATTTTATTATAGTGTAGAAAATACAAATAATAATTAAAATTAATTCTAAATTACATAATAATATAAATGAAAATAATAATTATTTTTTAATGTGCCCAATGATATCCCAGCATATTGAGAAATACTCTACAGCGTTATCTTGATGGGGGAGAGATTTTCCCCATTTTCACTCAAGATATCCAGGCTCCAAATTCCTTGTTGAGTGACTGGGTTTTCCTATATCCAGGACTATTAGTCAGTTGAGTTGAAATCAGAGAATAATTACCATTTTTTTTGTAGATGTTCACATATTAGAAGAGTTAGAAGCTGAGAGTCTCATCTGTGCCCGGGACTTTCTTGCCTTCTTAACTGAAGAGTGTTTTCCTTGGTATCTTCTTCACTTCAAACCTCTGTTCTCTAGTTTGAATAATGGACAAACTAGCTGCAGGCATGAATCCAAATTTTTTTATTCTATGCTAAAGCTTGTGTTTTCTTTAGTCTTTTATTTTGCTTTATGTTATGTGATGAAGTAATATTAGCAGTAATGGAAGAACTAATAAGAGAATAAAGGAGAAAGAAAAATTTAAATGTATATAAATTAATACCTCAGACAATAATACAATTGTCAAAGGAAAGTTAAAAATAAGCAAATAAGACTTTTTCTATAAATTTCAAAACCTATTCTAAATAAGTGGAATAGAATAGAAGATAAGAAATAATCCATATACATATGTGTGTGAGTGTTTCTGATCTCAACATTGTAACTATCTATCCCTCCCTTTTGCTTTCTATTCCTTACTTTCTCCCCATATTTATTATTTAGGGATCAGCAAAGGGCCAGATAATAAATATTTTAGTCTTTACAGATGTACAGTCTTTGTCACAACTATTTAATGCTGCCTAGTAGTACAAAAACAGCCATACACAATATATAAACAAATAAGCATGGCTGTGTTACCAAAAAAAAAAAAAAAACAACTTTATTTACAAAAACAGATGGCAAGATGAGTTTTGTTGAACCCTGTAATAATTTAATATTTTATGATCAGAAAAGGAGAAAGGGTGAAGTATTTGGTAAATGTCATGGTATTATTTTTCAAATCCCCACTAAACATCTTCAAATAACTTCCAGATGGTACTGAAAAAAAAAATTCTGATTATTTAACATAGCATTTATTTTTAAAAATATAGATTAAAAAGAGTAGAATAAATCTAGTTATCATGTCACTTGCTCAGGAGAATTTTGAATAGTCTGATTTAAAAATCGAACATGAGGTTTTTTTTTAATCTTAACAACAAATATAACTACAGTACAATTTAGAAGCAAAAATAAAACACGGAGAAATAAGATATGAAAATAAAACTTTTAAAAACAAACAATATAATTGCCATAGACTTAATTTCAATACCTCCTATATTTAATACTTCAATGACAATTTGCTCACATATTCTAAATTGCCCTTAGTCTAATTCAAATCACTCTTTCTAGATATAAAATTTGTTTGGTTATATTTCCATAAGTATTTGACATTGTTGTAATAATCAGTTTTAAACATTAGTGAAAAACTTTTAGAACATATATATGTATGGTTTTATTGACACACTACCTAGAAATATAAAGGGTAAGCTAGAATTATAAGAAATCTCATTATCCTATTTTCATTAATTTAATTTGCATTTTTGGAATATTATAAAACCTTATTTTATTCTTTAAAGAGAAGGGCTAAAAGAGTATTGGTAGTTAGTGAGAACATCAAAGTTTAATTTCATGAGACCTAAAAACGTGGAGTAATTTCTCCTAAGGTTCAGTTTCCTCTTTCAATTGAGTGCCATCAGCAGCTGTAAATCCAGATGTTGCCAGAATAAGAATAAGTTCATTGTGTTTTAATTGCACATATTTATGCTTTTTCAAGCAATAAGCTGCTTTTATTTGCTGAAATTTGGTATCGCCATGTTGTCCAATCTGAAGTAAATTACTCCTCAAAATAAACAATATTTTTTATTTTAGTATAATTTTAAGGCAATTTATTTGAAATATTTTCTTTGAAAAATGTGAAATGCATTTCTCCCTTCTGACAAAATATGATACAATATACCTTCCACGGGTAATACAACGTGTTTATAAATGTAGTGTCAGCTGCTTGAGATCTTAACTCATCTATGATATAATTGGAATAAGAACTATAATATGGGAACTTTTGGTAGTAAGCATTTCTCCATCATGAAAATCACCCTGTTAGTAATATAAATTATAGAATTGGATTTCAGAAGGTTTAGGATCATTATCTACGGCAAAATAAACGTAGAAAAACTTGCTGCACTTTAAAATTATTAAATCTGTATCCAGATGAACGGTATTTGAGTCTGAGTGGTCTGAGTGCCTCCATTGACAGAGTCCATTTACCTCTTTAAAATTCAGTTTCCTCATTATAAAAATGATTTCAATAATTATCTCCTACTACATATATTTAAAAAAATATTCTGCAATGATATAGGAAAGAAAATGGACATTTTTAAAGTAAAGGCATTTTTATTTTGATTATTCAATAAAGTCTGTGCTTTTTAATAAATAAATAAATAAATAAATAAATAAATGCTATTGTTTTCTAATTTTTTTTTCATAAAATCATTTACGATCATTGTTTCAAATGTATATTCTCAGGCCCTTTTCCTAAAGCAAGTGTAACTGTTAGGGATCTCAGGAATCTTTATTTTGTAGTCAAGGCATATATATATCTTTCCAATGAACAGATAATTTGGAAAATATTGACTTATATACTTGATCTCAGTGAAAATTCATGCATACATGATTCAAATACTATGACATTTGAATTAAAATAAAATTGCAATAGCTTCGCCTACTCTTTGGCTACACACAGCAATTTATCTCCCGCCTCCCCCCCACACACACTTTTTTTTTTTAATTACCGATGGTGTATACCGGATGTGAAAGATATTCAGCTGACCTCTGCCTTTTGTTGGCACAACATTGTCAGAACTTAAGACATTCTACCTTCTTCTTTAGAACATTTCTTAAGTAGAGAGATAGATACATTAGAATCCATTTTCTAAATAATTACCTAAAGAATCTATTGTCAACATATGTTAACGTTGTATAAAGAGAAATAATAGCCAGTCATTTTACCCTCCTAGTGAAAGACAACATCACCTATGTTCTTCTATATGAAGAAGAGAAAAACATATTACCCGACCTCGTAAAAAATCAGCAAAATCTAGATAATGAAAAATCTATAGAATCAAGTCTAACTTTATCAAAAAATAAATTGACAGGAAAAAAAGGATGGAGAGAAAATTATAGATTAAGGGAAACATAAGACTTTAGACTTTTTCTACTTTAACTCTGATTTATACAAACTTTCAAAGAAGGAAGAAAGATAATTGGAAATTTAAGCATTTTTAAAATATTTGATAATTAATATTATTTTTATTTATTTTAGGTGTGATAATGGTACTGGGTGATGTTACAGAATCTTTTAGAGATATATACCAAAACATTTGTGGCATAAGAATATGATATCTAAGATTGCTTCAAAATATTACAAGGGAGAATGGATACAGTTGTAGATGAGGCAGGAATAACAAAGGTGACTGTTGGGTATAGGTGATGGGACTATAAGGATGTGTTTTCTAGTCTTTCTAATTTTGAGTATATTTAAAATTTTCCATAATAAAAGGTTAGACATAAGAAATATACTTAGGCTCATTTATAGTTGACTCAATAGATTTTGGGTAAACTCAGGTGTTTATATTTTAAGAAAGTTGCATTGAACTTCTATTAAATAACCATGAATTAGATATATCCCAAAAGTTAATATGTATATTTAGCACATATATTTACATTTCTACAATTTTATTTATTTCTACATGAGGCATCCACATAGAATACATCCTGGTGAACCAGCTAAGTAATTAAGCTAACTAGACATTTTATTTTATTTTTATAAATTTGAAAATTAAAAAAATTAATTGAAGATATGCCTTGTGATTCTGTAAATGCAGATAATCAAAAACAAACATTGTTACTTTGATGAAATGTAGTATTCTTAACAAGTCTTTCTATCTTTTAAAAGCTTACAATAAAGATAGAAAAATTCGTTTTGCGTTAATATAAGAATTCTGTTGGGAGAAGGCAGAAAAAAAGAAGCACATAGATGAGTAAAAAAGCAGACTCAGAGTTAATAAAAGAAGATAATATTCAAACGTTTTTATTGAATACTTAGAGAAGACGTAATCATTAATACATATTATATCTATAATAAAAGGGAAAAAACACAACCAACTACAGTCAGTGGTTTACAATTCTGAATATATTCAAATTATTTGGAGATTTTTTTTTAAGCTGTCAGTGTCCATCAGTTTGTAATGGGTTCTGAATACTGATTATATTATACAGTTCTTCAGATAATTCTAACATGCTCCCTTGGATGAGAAGTGGGTTGCCATAGACAAAACAACTCTCTATCTAAATAAGAACTTTGAAGATTTCTCAGAGTATCAACTTAGAGAACTATATAGCCTGATTAAAAACAATAGGGAGGTTTCACAATCGATTCAACACCTGAGAAGTGTGAATTAATTCCAATCTGGCCCTTAAAGTTTTTTTCTAAGTACTAACCTGTTTACAGAGTAAAACATATTTGTTAAATGTATGCTCTATATAAATAACTGTTGAATGTCATATGTTAGAATTAGATGAGTCAAACTCATTTCTTGCCTCCAGGAGATTTTAATCAAGGTCAAAGTTAGACATGTAATCATGCAACAAACATATATATACCAGAGGATTTAATCCAAATGGATAAAATAAGAAAGCAAATAAGTGTGAACACAGTGATTTCAGATTCTGATCAGTTATACAGTTAATGCAATAGAGACTGATGGAATAGAGAGCTACAAAGCTGAAGAGAAACAAGAATGAGAAGTCCGCTGTGTAGAAGAACTAGATTCTAAACAGCAGAATAGCCTCTAAAAATAATGCAGGAAAGAGCTTGGCACAGCCTCCAAACAGTGATGACAGTGTGAATGGAGCCTGTTGAACAAGACCAAGAGAGAGATATGAAAAGAAATCAGAGAAGTAAGCAGAAATCAAATCAAGTGGTATCTTTAGGCCACAGTGAAGATGATTTATTTATTTGTTTCATTTTATTTTTCCTCAAGGGCAACGGGAAGCCTTTTAAAGTTATAAGCAGGGAAGTGGTATGGTCTGATTTAAAATTTTGAAAGGTCATTTTGGCTTCTGTAGAGAAAAAGCATTGTAAGGCAAGGCAAGTGTGGAAGTAGGGATCTCAAGTAGAAGATAATTGCTATATTTCATGGAGAAATAAGTCTATTATAAAACATAAAGATATAAGTACTAATATGAAAGTAATCTGTGAATACAGAAATAATATATTTCAAACTTACAAATTATATAAATCTAGAAAACTATATGATATTTAACTATATGTTAAATATCATATAGTTGATAAACTATGAGCCATTAATCTAGACTTTTGAAAGCTTATTAAAGCTTAATTTCTTCATATAAAGGTTATGACAGTCTTTCACGGTTTTGCACCAATCTGCATGTTGGTGTTATAATATGAAGATATATGCAAGGTATAAATTAAATTTTATAAAAACAGTGAAAATTATCTGAGGATTCTAAAGCAGAGAAGTTATGTGATTTGCTTTAAAAGATCACTCTTGCAGTTGTCTAAGAAAGTCAAAAGCAAAAAAGAAATTATAAACTGAATGATGTAACTTTCCTGCTTAGAGTTCTTAAATTCAGATAAAAGGTAATGTTACCTTAGGCACCTGTGGAGAGGGTGAGAAGTGAGAAGATACATTTAGGAGGGAGATCCAAATTGATTAGAATTGGTTAATGAAGGAAATGAGAACTCAAAGATTTTGTACTAAATAACTGGATGACTGCAATGCCATAAAGTGAAATGGAGAAAACAAGAGAGAGAAACATTTTCTGTTTCCTTTTTCTTTTTTCTTTTTTCTTTTTTTTTTTAGGGAGAAATAAAGAATTCCATTTTGGGTATGTTAAGTGTCTTAAGGATCAAGTGGAGATGTTTGAAAATAGGGCATAGTAGATAGAGATCAAAAAGATATTAGAGATTTCAGATATAGGTTAAAGCCACAGGTCTGAAAGAAATATCCAGTGCAGAAATAGAGATCATGAAGAGGACTAAGGACTTATTTTCAGGATACTCTAATATTGAAAGACGGGTAAGATATCAGCAAAGAAATCTGAAAAGAAGCAGCCTATGATGTAGGCAAAGAACCTGAGACGTTGCTTAGTGTGGAATTCAGGGGATAAAAATATTTTAAGAAGCCAGTGATAGTAAAATGTATCAAATACTGGTAAGATATAAATAAATATTTTAAATTTCTCATCCAGGAACCAAGACTAAGTAAGAATTAATTGGGAGTATTTCAAAGAGATTGATGCTTAATATATACAATAAACAAATTTCATTAGTTAAAGTAGGTCATCTGCTGACAACATTAAGCATAAACATCTCAGTGGTAGTTTAGGAGCTTTGCTGTTCTGTTATTCAGTGACACAGACTTTTTCTGTTTAGCGGCTTTGGTGTCATTTAGAGAGAGAGAGAGAAAGGGAGGAATGAAGGAAAGAAGAGGATGAAGAGGAAGAGAGGAAGAAAAAAGAAGAAAAAAGAGAGGGAGAGAGGGAGGAAAAGAAAGAGAAAGGGAGATATAAAGAATATAAGGGGTTTTTAGACTTTTAACTCTAAGAAATGATATATCACTTTTGCCCACTTTTCACTGAAAAGGACTAATCAATATGGCAAGTGGGGTGAGACAATTGGTGTGTACTGCAACAAGAAATGAGTTCAATAGTCTCTACCATATAAATATTTTCTAAATTATTTCAATATCCCTATTTTATTCTATAAAAATATTAAAACAATTAGGTCAGTACCTTAATTTAGTATATATAATCTCTTTGCTTTCCCCTCACCAATTATACATGTTAATAATTATGCTATAATGTGACTTAACTGATTTAATTTGTTAATTAAATTTCCCAGGTGTTCTGAAATTCATTTAATTTGTAAATGACATACAGCTTTCACCTTTGTACCAGATATATGTCTCATTCAAAATGTCTTTTGTATTATAAAAACATAGTGTACTAAAAAGATAATCAGAGTATTATATGTTAATTTATACCACCATTGTTTTATCACCTTATTGAATTTATCACATTAGAGTATTATTTTCTGCTTATTTATTTCAATCAAAACTATTAGGTATTAATAGTAAAAAAAAATTTTAATATTATATTTTCTATAACCAGTTTAAAATTTCATCACATTATGGAAAAGTTAATAAATGGTAAATAAGAACCAAGAAGTAGGAAAGATTCTATTGGCTAATAAAGACTTAACTTAGAGTTTTCAATAACACTGCTTGTGTATTCAGTATTCAATATGTTGCTTCCCTGGTAATTGCATTAATAACAAATTAGATAAATAAAAATAATGAATCTACTGAATCTCAATTGCACATTACTGGATACATAAATAGTGAAAATTTTAACATGCAGCACACCATTACTTTGAATTATGGTATTTGAAAAGAGATTTTTTTAAAAAAATTGTTACTGTTATATTAGTGTGAACTCTCCTAAAAAGAACTGGTTAGATGAATGATGATACTATTGACCTCAGAAAGTACTCTGAATGATTGTATCTAACACTAATGACTCAGCTTCAGCTTCCTAATAACAGCGAATTTTTCCCACACAATTTAAAAAAGCAGTTAGTGAAAGCAGCTGGGGTAATACACATATGATACGCATTATGTATTATTAATTATATCAAGCTAATACTGGTCTCATTAATAGCATGCTCATATTAATCATGTCAATTATTAAATATAACAAAGAATTGTAGAATGAGTATATATAGTTTATCCAATGTGCTACGTTTCATTTTTATTCTAACTCTAAACCAATTTTAGCTTTGTTGATTTAAGATTTTGCTCACCCAATTAATGATAGAATGTCAAATATTGACTTGGTCAGATATTACTATTTTAAAATATTTAGAGAATACAAAACAAAGTTGTTTATTTGAAAAAAAAATTTAAAAAATCTAGTTCACAAAGTGATTTAACCTTCTAGACATGGTTTTCTAAAATGTAAATTTAAACATATCTATTTATACCCTTATGTATACCTGCATGTAAATTTATGTATGTGTGCATAAATGTATACACATACAAACACACACACACACATGCGCGCACACACACACACACACACACACATACAAACATATATACATACACTATATGTGTGTATAAATATATATTCAAGTACAGTATCCATGGGAGATGTTTTCCAGACCCCCAGTGAATGCCTGTAATCAAGGATATTACTGAAATCTATATATACTATGTTTTTTTCTATATATACATACCTATGATGAAGTTTAACTTATAAATTAGGCACAGTAAGAACTTAACAGCAATAACTAATAATAAAATAGAATGATTACAACAATATACTCTAGTGAATTTATGTTGAATGTGGTCTCTATCAAAATATCTTTTTGTTCTGTATTGACTCTTCTTCTCATGATGATGTAAGCAATACAATGTCTATGTGATGAGATGAAATGAGGTGAAAGACACAGGCATTGTTACATAAGATTAAGCTACTACTAGGGTTACTTGAACATAATAATTATGATTCCGACAGTTCATTTGATAACTGAGATGGCTGCTAAGTGACTAATAGGCAGGTAACGCATAGAGCATGGATATGCTGGACAAAGGAATGATTCACTTCCTAAGGCGGGGTATAGGGGGACAGATTTCATCATGCTACTCACAATAGCATGCAATTAAAACACGAATTGTTTCTTTCTGAAATTTTCCATGTATTTTTGGACCGCAGGTAATTGAAACTGTGAATAGTGAAACTGTGGATAAGGGTAAATATTTCTTGTATGTTATACGTGTGTGTTTGTATATGTGTGTGTTCAAATAAGAAACACAAAAATATAAGAATAAATGATCTCAAAAGTTTGGTGTAAGTAGACACTAAGCAACTATATCATAATAACTTTCACCTAAAATTCCATGCAATAACAGAATAGATGTAAAAGAGAACAAATAAATTTTAAAATGCACAGGACAACATAACAGTGTCATTACAAAAATAAAAGATAATAGGGAAATAGGATAAGATATTCAGATACTCAAAAAATAGGAGCTATAATGACCCCATACATTAAAAATAAATGCATTAAGAATTAAATGCAATGAGGCTAAACTTTTTTAGTGCTTAAGAAATCTGAAAACCTAGCCTAATTCATACAAGAAGTGGCAGAGGGCCCATTAGGAAAAACAAACTGGTTGACCTCTTCCTCTCCTGGATTTGTGCTAAGCAATAAGTAAAAATGTTATTAACCCAGAGGTTAAGTAATTAGTGTGGAAATTGGAACAGTAGAATCAAGAGAGTGTCTCCAATATCTGCTAAGTAGTTAATAACCAACCTGAGAAGACAATCATCTAGAAACTGAAACTTGTCATGTAACATATCTTACTGCTATTTTTACTCCATTATAGATTGAACTGACATGTAAATTATAATTATCACTTTAAAATAGTATGAAGCTAATCAAGAATCATAAAATAATACAGTGAAAATAATAAAATAGAGGCACAAGACCAGACAAATTGTACCAATCCTTAAAGAAAAAAATGTTTATAATGTAAACAGGTTAATGACAGAGTAAATATCAATACTCTCTCAATTCAGTTAATCACCTGCCTCAAACCTCACACAAAACCCACACAGGAGGGGTTGTGGACAATGTGTGAAAGAAATATAAAACAATAAAGCTTCTCAGTGAAAATATAAGAAAATATGTTAATGACTATTTAATAGGCAATGATTATTTATTTTATAAGATTAAAATATAACAACTATAAACAAAATGTTAATAAATCTTAATAAAAATTAAAATTTTCATCAAAAGACACAATTAATAGTTAAAATACAAGCCAAAATCTGGAAGAAATTCTTTGTAATACTGATATTAGAACTCCAAGAAATTTTATAAATCAATAAAATAACCCAATAAAAATGTAAAAAATCTTGAAAAGGCACTTAACAAAAGAAAACACCAATGACTTAAATACCAGTCCAAAGGCCAGAAAAGAGGAAAAGAGATCTCTCCATTCGATCAGGCAGGCAGGAAGCAAAAGGGGCAAATTTCTCTTTCCTCTGCCTCTTGTTCTACCCAGGCCTTCAGAGGGTTCGATGATGCCCACTCTCATTGGAGAAGGAAATTTACTAAATCCACCAATTCATCTGAATACCCCTCACAGACAGATTCAGATAAAATATTTATTCTGGGTACTCTGTGGCCAATCAAGAAGACACACAAAATATACCATCATATTTATTTACTACTATATCATTATGGCTTAGCACTGTGCCTTCCATATTTTGATAATAAACATTTGTTGTACAAAAGCATTTTAAGTTAGTGACTATAAATAAACATGGAAATTTTGTCAAATTAAAGTTATAAAATTAATACATATTTTATTAAGCTAGGATTTCTACTCAGGACCTTGTACTTTTTCTTATTTCTTTAAGTGATGAATAAATAATCAGATTCTGGATTTCTGTGTCTATCAGTAATACCTAAAAATGTGCTTTTATTAAAGGTGCTATTATAAAGATGTTAACTATTTCTTAACTATCATAAATAGACACAATGAAAAAAAAATTACTTGAAAAATAATGACGTTTGAGGGACATGACAATGGCAAATTGCTCTTTGAATACTTATATTTTTATATATGACAGTAGTGAGCAATTTAAGGACACAGGTCTTTAGAACTCACTTTTAAGTATTGGTGCTCTAAATTGCATAGGAGATGGTAAAAATAAGGGTCTTAGGAGAAAACAGATGGCACAATGAAGTAAAGTTTATTTGGGAAAGTTTTAGTATAGGAGATATTTGCAAATGTATGGGCAAGGATGAAAGAAAAATCAAGAGATAGTAACCGGAACCTCCATTACAGATGAGGATTCTTAGTTTCGTAGAAGTTAAATAAGGTTTCACAGCAAATACTGTTCATTTAAGGTTTAAACCTAATCTGACTGAGTCTGAAGATATAATGAGATGATCTTTTGAGAAGCCTTAATTGGACACCTAAAGAATATAAAAATAACAGATGATAGACTACTTAATAAATATATGAATAAGTATAAAATAAAAGAGTATAGGGGAAGACATATATACTAAAGAGACTAAGGGAAGGTAAGCAGAATAGTGAAAAATTAGTGAAGCTAATTAACATATATCTTTTTGAGAAATTATTAAATTTTAGGAAGAAAGCACTGAACATGTAGCATTGAAAAAAAAAGAGTATTAATGGAGTAAAATATGGCATGAGAAAGATCATCAAGGTGTAATCCAGCAATCTATATTTTAGTGTCCAAAGATTTCCTCAATCAATACAAAAGGCTATATGCTGGAAAATAATGCAAGATGACTCAGACATAGCTCTCCATCATGATCTAGGGACTTGAAGAATAGCAGATCACTAACTAAATAAGAATTTTTTAAAGGATCACTGGCAGAATGACATTCTTCCAGTGTACATAATACTGAGATCTTTTATGAATTAAATCTAACAGGTGTTCACCATTCAAAGTCAAATCTTTTGTCACCATATATTTGACACCCATTACCCTTATTTATTTCCTCCCCTCCCTCTTCCATCTGGTGACCACTAAACTGTTGCCTCTGTTTTTGTTTGTTTGTCTTGTTTTCAGTTTTCAGTTGCTTTCAGTTTTATATTCCACATATGAGTGAAATCACATGGGTTTCAACTTTTTCTTTCTGATTCATTTCACTTAGCATGATAATCCCAAATTCCATCCATATTGTCACAAATGGCAATATTTCATCTTTCTTACAGCTGAGTAATAATTCATTGTATATATGTGTCACATCTTCTTTATCTGATCATCTATTGAAGGACACTTTGGTTGTTCCATGCCTCAGTCACCATGAATAATGCTATTATGAACATTAAGGTGCATTTGTATGTCTTTTTGGAAGAAATGTTCGCATCCTTTCTTTGCCGTTACAATTGCAAAAGGAATTGTACTTTTCATTTCTTTTTCTGAAGCTTCATTGTTAGTGAAGGAACTCAGTATATTTTTGTGCATTGATTTAGTATCCTGCAACTTTCTCTGTTTATTGTTTCTACTAGTTTTTTTTTGGTGGAGTTTTTAGGGTTTTCTATATGGAAAATCATGTCATCTGCAAAATGTATCAATTTGACTTTCTTCATTCTCAATTTGCATATTTTTAAGAACTTGTCAATTTATTCTAGGTTACTAACTTTGGTAGCATATAATTTCTTATTGTATTCTTGTGTGATCCTTTATATTTCTGTGATATCTGTTGTGACTTCTCTTTCTTTTCTAATTTTGTTTGTGTCTTTTTCTCTTTTTTTCCTAGTGAGCCTAGCCAGGAGTTTGTCAATTTTATTGATTTTTTTCAGAGAACCAGCTTTTCGTTGCATTAATTTTTTTCTATTGTCTTTTTATACTCAATTTCATTTAATTAGGCTCTAATTTTTATGATTTCCTTTCTTCTGATGACTTTGACCTCATTTATTATTCTTTTTCTAGTTTTTAAAGATGTAATGTTAGGTTTTTATTTGTGATTTTTCCTTTTTCTTGAGATAGGCTTGTAATGATATGAACTTGCCTCTTATCACTGCTTTTTCTGTGGCCATTGTTTCTTTGCCCTTCTGTTTCAGTCTGTTATTTTAGTGTGGTGGTATTCTAAGATTTTTTTCCCTTTGTTCCTTCTTTTTTTATGTTATCTGTTTCAGTTCTGGGTTATTTTGTGTGTGCTTACCATCAAGTTTATGCAAAAAAAAAGTTTTGTAAATACAGTAGTTCTTATTCTTCTGAATGCATCTTATCTCCATTCCCCGCTGCAAATTCAGACCTTTACCCTCTTCTTTTATCTCTTTTTTGTTGTTCCAAATTATTCTTATTTATGCTATAGTTCATTTCTGAGTTGCAGTAGCTATTGTCTTCTTCTTCCCTTTTTAAAATGTTTTTATCTCCTTTAACCATTGTGTAATATTTGTGTTTAATACTCTATTTTGAATAAGAGTTGCAATTTCCTGTTTTTGTCTGTCAGTCATCTTACTCATAATTTTGTATCATTTTGGTTTTTTGTTTGTTTCAGGTATAATAATCCCCCTGCAGTATTTTCTGTAATGCATGCCTTGCGGGGGAAAATTCCCTCAGCTTCTGTTTATCTGAAAAAAGTTTTTTACTTATGCTTCATGTCTAAAGGAGAACTTTGCTGGATATATTGGTTTTGGCCAGTAATTTCTCTCTTTCAATAGTTTAAATATTTGATTACACTACCTCTAACCTTATAGAGTTTCTGCTGACAAATTCCAGTGATAATCTCATGGGTTTTTCTCTATAGGTTACTCTCTTCCCTGGCTGCCTTGAAAAATCTTTCTTTGCCATTAATTTTTGACAGTTTTAATATAATGTGCCTTGGAGAAAGCCTTTTTGGATTGAGATAATTACAAGTTCTGTTTGCTTCTTATATTCAAGGATCTAGTTCCATAGGTTTGGGAAATTCTTGTCGACTATTCATTTGAATACGCTCTCTGTTCCCTTCTCCATCTTCTCCTATAATATTTCCATTATTCTTATATTGTTCTTTTTGATGGAGTAAGATAATTCTTGTAGACTTCATTTTTTTCTAGTCTCAAGTTCCTTTCTTCTTCCACCTATATCATTTCCAGATTTCTGTCTTTGATATAACTTACTTATTCCTCCATCTAATCAACTCTATTTCCTAAGCTTGCTATTTCATTCTTCATCTCTTTTATCAAATTTTCAGCTCTAGAAGTTCTATTTGATTTATTTTGAAAGTCTCGATTTCTTTAGTAAAGTATTTCTTTTGTTCATTAATTTTATTTCTGAGTCCATTAAACTGTATGAGTTTCCTTACATCTTGTTTTTCAGAACTGCGATCTTGAGTTCTCTGTCATCTAAATCACATATTTCTATATCTTTTTATTTTCTGAATTTTTTTTCTTTCTGAGCTGCGTTGTTACTTTGGTTGTTCATGGTATTTAATGGATTATTTATTCACTTAGGCATTTAAATAAATGGACTCTGCTTTTTAAAAAAATTTATGGTTATTAAGAGTGATCCCTCTTTAGCAGGTTGATAAGAAGAGGATCCCTTGCCCCAGTAGGTTGAGCTCAAACCTCCTTCACTGTCCAAACCTCCTGGACCACTGCTGCATGGCAAAAAAAAAAAAAAAAAAAAAAAAAGCCTTTTTGGGAAGTCTGTTTCTCCTCTGTCATCAGGTCACCTCAGTCCCAGGACCTCATGAGTGAATGCAGTGGACAATAGGGTTCCAAGCCCCTGAAGAGCTCCTGAAGTCCCGGTGCTGTTCCAGTGGCCAAATGTAGTGCTGTGCTGCCTTAGGTGTCCCAGGTGCCTCTGCCAGGATCAACCTCAATGGGGTAGGTTGGAAGAGACCTCCAGTGCTTCTGTGGCTGTTTTCCTCTTAGTAACGGTGACTTCCAGGCCTCAGCCACCTTGCCTCTGTATCTCTCCCTCAGTCACTGGGACCAGCTACAGCGTGCGTGTATCACTCCAAAGCTGTCTTCTCAATTCCTTCAGCTGCGGACTTCCTGATCTGCAGCCCAACATTCGCTGCTTCAGTTTCCCCTGGGGCCCTCTGCTAGCTCTGGGAGGGTGGAGTGAGGTCAGGCTTCATGACTCCATTTTATGTCTGGCAAAATAGAATACAGCTGTAGACTTCTATATTCTGTCTCTGACCTGATCACTGAGTTCTGTTGTAGAATATGCTAATCACTCTGGCAGAAATTCTCAGGGCTGCAGAGTATAGGCCAGAACCTGATTCCTCCTCTCTACTCAAGTCCCATAGGGAGCTCCCGGCTGTGCCCTCTACACCTTTCTCTATTCCTTTCCCTTCCCTCCTCCCTAGATCGCCCATTTTGCCCACCTTTAGATGCTTTGATGTGTAGATCTCTCAGAGTGTTTGTGTGTTTAGCTGGGAATTTTCCATTGGATTATAGCTGTTCAATTTGCTGTAATCTCAAGGGGAGAGATCAAGTGGCTCTCTCATGCTGCTATACTTCTGATGTCACTCAATGTTGACATCTTGTTACTTTACTTTTCTATTGGTGAATAGTAAAAAGAACTGTGAAGGTTTCATGTTCAAAAGAAATCAGAGAAAATAGAAAATCATTACTGTTTTCACTTCAAGAATTACCTAAGAAAATTATTCTAAGGTTTAATAGAGCCTTTTTTAAAAGTTTGTTAAAAAGTAGAATTATCACCTTTCAAAATTTACTATTTTCTGTCTGTCACTTTGCCCTAAGTACCTCTTCATTTATATTAATTTTGTAAATTAGACATTAAATATTTGTTTTGGATACAAATGTCTGTCTAAATTTCTTAGTCAAAGTTTAAAATAATCCCAAATATGCAGTTAATTGAGGTTTAATAAAAATTGCACGTTGGTTAAGTAATAAGGCTTTGAATAAGGCCTTTTATCAGGCAAGTACATAATGATCCCTTAAAATGGATTAATATTCCAGGCATGAGGATTTGCAAAAACCTATTAGGCAAATATACCGTCATTTAATTTGTTCTAGTTAAAAAATTATAAAATTTTTGCCAGATTTCTCAAATAAAAAGGTACATGAAAAGGTAGCCCTTCTTTTTTGCAGTTTATTGGTACAAAATCAAGCACACAATGTTACAGTGATTATTACAGTAAATTCCAAAGATTAAAGGTTAAATTATCAGCCTCGATACACTAAATTACTATGAGTTCATTGTGTCACAGAAACCCAATAAATAAATAAATACATGTTTAAGTATATTCAATTTATTTTATGAAAAATTCTAATTTTAGCTCTTTTAAGATATTGTTGATACAGACCTACTCCTAAGATATATTAATTTGATCCTAATAAAATAGTAAATTATAGAATAGCATTTTGAGGTGTGTTTTAGTTGAATAACTTTTAATTTTTCCCTATCTTCAATAGCTGCTGCTTCATGCCCTAAATGTGTAACTATGAGTCAAATTTTGCTTTTACAATGTATGGTGGTTAATGAATAAATTAATGTAACCGTTAACATGACACACTAACATATTTTCCATTCATAGTGTTTTATTAACTTTAAAAAGTATGAGTCATAAAAATTAAACATATTGAAACAATTTAAAATGTAACTAAACATAAAGCCAACCAGGTGATATTACAAATCATGTATTTCAATTAGATACCCACAGTTTGCAAGTTAATTTAGTTAGACCGATGTATCCGCATCATCAACAAAAATATTCATCATCATTATCACTGTTCAGCTGGCAGAAATTAGCAGCAGATGTTATGAAAGTTTTCCATGTTTATATTCAGAGATGTTCAACATTCCACTGTGATTTCAAAATAGGAAAACACAATGAATCATATCCCCACAGTCATAGCAAACCATATTTTGCATGATAATAACATTTGTCTAATAAAAATTCATCTCAGATATGTTTCCCCTCAAATGTAAGGAAGCTAAAGGACAGTTGGATTTTAATACAAATGCTCTTTATACTGCTCAGTTTAAAAATAAAAAGTAGTTTAGTTTATATAATATTTTGCCAAATTCAATAAAATTGCAGGCTCTATTGTACCATTTTATTGTTTAACTTATATGTTAAAGAAAAATGTATGTAAGGTTTACATTCTTTTTTATCTTTATTTAAAATTAATAAAGACTGTTTTTTTGAAAATAATAAAGTAGCTTTCTCAAAAACATATGAACCAGAGAGTAAACATTTAAAAATGGAAAAATTAATTAAATATTGTAATGTTACGTGCTTGTAACTACAATTTAACATTGCACTTAGCACTGAATTTACTCACAGCAACGCCAAAAAAGAGCTCATCTAAGTATAAACATTTTCCTAATAATCAATTTTGAGAAGAAATTGCTGTGGGTTTTGATATAAGAAGATATGAATAATATGTTGGATAACATTTTCACTAAGTGTTTGGTGGAAATAAAAGCTTTTTCTATGATATAATTTCTATCAACACTAATAAACACTAATAAAACGTTTAATTATAAACTCCGGAAGATGTTAGGTGTAGTGAGTGGTTAAACGGCATATAAATTTCTGGTGATGCTAGTAAATAAAGCATTAGAGAGTTATGGTTAAGGAATGCTAGATTCTTTCCCAAAGTTATTTCTTGGGGAACTAAATCACTAAGATGCTCTGTAATAAAAGTGTTTCTTAAATAATGTTGGGAGTCATTACATGCTAACCTATCTTTTAAATTTTATAATTCATCTTAGTATATTAATACCTATGAAGAGTCCAGCCACAAATCCAGTTATTTTGTAAACTTTATATTGCTTAAAATCATTTAATATTAAAATTCATTTTTCATATAACACGTGCTTTATTCTTTAAATAACATCTGAGAGAAAATAGTATATAAATTTCTGGTACTGCAGGTTTGCTAGCTGGCATTTACCCAAATAAAGTAAACTAAAACATTTGACAATTTAATTGGTTGTCACTTCATAGTTGTTTGATGGGTGCCCATCAGCTTGTTGTTTTTCAAAGTGATGAAGTTTTGTAAAATATTTATGTGAAATACAACATGGATATTTGTCAGGGAAATTAAGAACTGAATTTTAATGGAAGACCAATTTGTTTTTGCCTAGAGTTAAACCACAGGGTTCTGATAAAAAGAATATTTTTTAAAATCAAAAAGGGATTTTTAATTTGCTCAAATTTTGGTATGGGTTAAAATAGAAATTGCTTAAAAGTATCATAGTTTGGTTTCCCTAGAATCTGAACCTGATATGGGGATTCTTGTTTAAGTGCTCTGTAAAAAAGTGAGGAAAACAGAACAGGATGGGGCAAAAGTTAAATAAAGATTCCCTTTTAAGATGAAAAAGTCTAGCCTCAGCTTTATCCTGCCAGGGGATCTAAGAATGTCGGGGAGTGGGGTAAGATGGGGAGTGTGGGCCTTTCAGGTCTCTTCAGGAATATAGTCTGGGTGATTTTCTGGAGCACAGTGGAGCTGGAAACAATAAAGAACAAATGTTCACTATCTGTTAAAGGGTCATTGTAAAGGGCATAAGCAGTCCTTTGTAAAAGGTCATTGTAAAGGGCATAAGCAGCAAACAGCATCTACTACAGGTGATTTTAGTCTATTAAGTTTTAAAAGTTTAGCAGTCTGTTTTGTTTTGTTTTATTTATAAATAAAGCTATTGACAGGTCATTAACAATATAAAGCTCAGGAAATGATTTAAAAAGCAATTATCTAAAACTAGATCATCTCCAGTGGCTCATAGGTCATTTTTTAGTTTCTCACGCACAACATTTTTACATTTCTACTCAAATGCCACAAGGTTCAACAAATTCAACAAGTTGAAAGCTAAACTAATGAACTACATATCACAACCTAAACTGAGATCTCCTCCACTGTTCCATATCTCAGTAAATGACACTAACATCTTTTCAGGGGATATCTTTAATGTCTCTCTTTTTCATTCCACAGAGCACATCTATGATCAAGTTCTCTTGTTTTACCTCTAAAATATCTCTTGAATCCATTTATCTTTCTTCATTTTTAAGCTACAAAACGTCAGTACAATCTACCATCATTTCTAACTGAGATTATTGAAAATAGCTCCTTATGTGTTTTACTGTATTTGGTCTTAACACTCTTTAACACATTTCCACATTGCAGCTAGAGATATCTGTCAAAAGAAAATCTAATTAAATATTCTTCCTTTGTAACACATATGGTTAAATTTTCATTTTTCTTAGAATGAAAACCCAAATCATTAACATATCCTAGAAGATTCTGTGAGACTTATCTTCTTCCTAAATTTCTAGCCTCTTATATTTTTATTTCTTCCCCTGGTGTATGTATCTCAACCACTCTGACTTCCCTTTAAGTCCTTAATAGTACATGTTCTTTTCTACTTTCTGGTCTTCACACATGCTGTTTCCATCTTCTTGGCATTCTAATTCTCTATTTATTAATTCAAATACACACACATACACACAAACAAATATATGCCCACCAATAATACACTCTTGAAAGTTGTCCTTAATACTTTTTCATATCTTGTCTAAATCATCAGTTTCTCAGGAAAAATACCAGAGATATCTTTGCAACCCACTCACATCATCTTGGCCTTACCTCCAGCCAGATTTTGACATATTTACCCTAAAATTTTCACTTTTCTGATAACATAATATGAGATGCTTCTGGAGATACTCTGCAACCATATAAGAATAACCTAGAGGTATGAGAGAGTTATTGCTACATGAGAAAACCATCAACTAGTGTTCCTCGCATTTTTTAGAAACAGACAATTATGAGGCCTTGCTTCTGGTGGGGAGAGAAGGAAGGCAGTGACCAGTTATAGAACACACCCTTGTATTGGATTTCTCTTCTTCTTGTTTCATTTCTATCTCACTGATCATTTACTACTGTTCCTTGGAATCACTTTCCCAAAGTAAAACCTTCATCTCAGTCTCTAATTTCTGGGGTAGAGCACAGGCTAAGACAGTTGGCACCAGTGTAACTCATGAAAGCAATTCTTCAGATGAGATACTAGAAGTGATTCACTCAACAGCACACAGCAACATGGGTAGCATAACTGGTGGTAATAACACTTGGTATGCAGTAACTTATAAGACTCTCACAGATAAAGGTTTGCATGAGGGCATCCTGAGAGATGACACAGTGGCAGTGGTAACGGCTGAAAATTATGAACCATTTTATTAGGGTGATTATTATCTCCACATCACCACATGTAATAGTTGTTAATTCTCAGTCTTCTCTTATGTAAACTAATAGTATTATTTGATACTGTTGATAATTAGTTTCCTTTTAGTCTCTATTAGTACTTAAAAAGCATTATGCCTAGTTCTCATATTTCACAGAAACTATTTCTTGCTATTTTAACATTCTTCCAGATTTGATCAACCTCAAAATATGAGAAAGTCTCAAGGGTTCTTAGCCTTGTTTTCAATATCTTCATTCAGTCCCTAAGTAACCTCGCACAGTCTTATAGATTTTAATACCAGTTTAATTATAGAGATACCTCATTTTATAGCTCTAATCCTAACTTTACTTTCGTACAAGAGACATATATATCAAAATTGTCTATTCAACATCTCCACTGGTTATTTAATATATATCACAATATCTATATTTGATATCTTATTTCTATCTCCATCCATATAAAATTTATCAACACTTCTATCAGCTTTTCCTGGGAAAGATATCCAAAATCTGTTTACTTTTCACTACCTTGCCATCCTAGTGCAAACCAACCATCATCGCTGTCTATAGTATTGCATTAGAACTGATTTCCAAATTCCATCCTTGCCCCCTTACATGCTCTAGTCTACACACAGTTGACATCTTAAACACAAATCAGTTTGTCATCTCTTTACTCAAAACCACCAAATATATCTGCACTTTGCTCCATCCAAGTCCATATCATTACCTGTACAAGTTCTTTACCACTGACTGTACCAGTTCCATTCTTGGCTAACTCTCTAATCTTATGTGTTAGAATTCTTCCCACACTCATGCTGCTTTAAACATACTAGACTTTTTGCTGTTCCTTAATCATGTTTTTCCCAAATTTTCTAAATGTCTCTCTTTCCTTTTTCTTTGAGGTCATTTTTCATATATTATCTTTTCTTAAAAGCAAAGATACACACACACATCTACAGCTTTGCTCTGTATCACATGTTACTTTCTTAATTTTGTTCACAACATTATCCTCATCTCTGGATATTTGTTTATTGTCTGATTGACTTTAATATAATGCACATTCTTTGAAAGCAAGGTATATATTGTATTTAGCTTTTTATACCCCAGTACTGGGTACCTAAGACATAATATGTGTTAAAAAAATTTATAGACTCAATCAACACTAGTTCAATTTCTATTTAAGCCAATCTAACTTCTCTAAGTTTCTTTAAACATGTGTCAAGACCCTTAGGCAGATACATTTTCTCTTACCTCCGTGATCTTTCTTGAACAATTAGAGTACATATTATATATATGACTAAAACCAATTATATTTATTATTATATGTTATGCTCTGTATACATGATTCATACCACATGTAACTTTTTTCTTTTTTATTCTTTAATCTCTTAAGATGAGGCAATGAATGGAACAGGTATTTAATAAGTGGTCCTAAATAGCAAAAAGACAATATTAGTAATTTTTGGTAAAATGGCTACCATTGTAAACCACTATCAGGTTTATTGGAATCAATTATGATGTTATATCTAAATAAGAATGGTTATTATACTATTTGTCATAAAGTTTCACACAATAAAATTTTATTGTGGAAAATTGCTTTAATACAAAATTTAAATTAACATTATATCATATTACTTCATGTCATTTATGGCAGCACTAAAATGTTCAATAGGATCTCAGAGCTATCCATTATGTGGTTCCATCTCACCTCTCATCATCTACAAATTTTATTTCAATCTATTCTACAGTATAATACCAGGATCAGTTTAAACAAACAAACAAAAATACTTATCACACCCATTCTCACATGCTATCTTTTATGGACTGTATTCTCAAATCACAGAAGGCCATTTTTTCTCTCCATAACCTACCCACAGTATACCCACCATACAATGTATAGCCACATATCTATCTTTTCGCTGAAGCCCTTTCTGATTATTCTAAGGCTTAGTGATAATATCTCCTAAGATAGAATATAAACTACTTGAGGGCCAAGTCCATGCTGTTCATAACACTAAAAAATGAATTTGACAATGTGAACTTGAGAATGGCAAAATAATGAAATAGGGTTAATATGTCTAATAAGAATTTTATAGGTCAACCACTCAGGATGGGAATTATGTCTTAATCATATCAGTATCCTAAGTTCTTTCAGTATTATATTCTTACAATCCTTAGAATCTTGACTTTTGTCCTTCTGATTATTGCTTTATGATTTTATGATGGCTGCAAAACAATCAGAGTTCTAGTACATGCTCCAGATAGGGTAGAGTAAAAAAAGCAAAAGGAGAAGTACAGCAGGTAAAAGACTTTCCTCTATAAGTTTTCTCATGTACTGAGAAGGAAGTCATCCCCAAGGACCTTTGCCCATATAATATTAACACAATTATGACAACTCATCACTCATGGTGCATATCTAAGAAGCTTACAGATGTGGTCCATAAACCACACTTTGCGTAGCAAATTATATACTATAAAGTTTAAAAAAACATACTATCATCTAAAACCTTCTTAGATTCATATACAGATTCTGCCTCTTAGCTAGCTGAGTGATCTGGGCAATATATTCAACTGTCAGTTTCCTAATCTATAAACTAGTGTTTATAATAAAATCAATTTTATAGATCTATAATAAAATTAAATTTTATAATCAATATGAAACATTTAATATAATGGCTATCCCAAAACAAGTATTCAATTTCTTCTTAGAAATTTCTAATATTTGTATCATTATAATCTGAAGCTAGCATTTTTCAAATTACCCTCCATGGTATATTCAAAGCTATTCCCTAAAAATATATAATAATGTTGGGGAAAACTGTTAAATAGATTTAACCAAATTAAAGAATCTAAAAAGCTCAATCGTAAATACTTTCTCAAAACTTGTCATTTACTAATATGATCTGTGGGTCTCCAAGAAGAAATATCATATGTAACATTTCACAAAACTATCAACCAATTACTATAAACCACTTTTATAAGTGGAGCTCAAGAAATTACTATATTGTCATAACATCATCAAACTCCATCTTAGTTTCTGTGAAATTTATTGAATTTGTGCAGAAAACTACCTTTTTGACTGCATGCCACTACTCTGCACTACTGCTCAGTCTCAAAACAAAGTTTGAGGAATGGCTCAGGAGAAATTTGACATACTTTAGATGAGGGATTCCACTAGAAGAGGGGATGTTGCAGTCATCACTCAAATGCATCTTCTAAAGAAGAATCATGACTTTACGAAAATATAAAATAAGAAAAGGGAAGAAGAAAGAGTAAGAGGAAGAATTATTCCCAAGAAGACTGCCATGTATAACTGAACTTTAAAATAAAGACAAGTGTACTGGAATAAAAATACTAAGTATTAATGTCAAAATCAGGATCGTTAATAAATTAATTAAAATGAACTCTCCAAGAAATCTTCCTGTTCTTCTTGGCTGTCCCTAGAAAATGAGTCACAGTGAATTTGTAATTACTATTTGAAGTGCATATTTTTTTGTCTTTTCAAAGTATAGTACCACACAGAGTAGTAGAAAGAGCAAGTGTATTGGAATTAAAACTTGGACTATGCCCAGACAAATATCACTATTGAGACTAGAAATTCAGAGATAGTGATAATAAATATGGATTGTATAGCAAATAAAATTAACATTTTGAAATAGCTTCTCAGAACACCCTTTAATCTCATCTGATGAAATTTAAATATTATTAAAAGTGCATCAAAAAGAAAAGCTAACACCAAGATAAAAGTGGTTCATAACATGTTGTACACCACTCTTAGAACCAAAGAACTGAGAGAATATCACTGTTATATCCTTGACATTCTTTCAGGGGCATATTATATTGAAATGATTTTAGATAGCCAAGTAGGGCTGTAGGTCTTGAAAGGTAATATGTCATAATTAGTATCCATTGACAATCAGTTAACCTGCTAACTGATGTAAACAATGTCATTAAAAGGCAATACCTTGAATGTGGTTGTCCAGTAAGCATTGGAGACATTATGGTCACAAGACTCTCAGGAGGGAAAAATACACTTATAGGAAAAAATATCAGATTAAATATTATTATTAAAGATGCTCAAAGTTAATTTCTTATGAAGAACTTGTGCAAAAAAAAGATAATAAACTTTTTAAGCAAAATTTGAGTTTTCATTCTAAATTACATAATACAATCGACAAATAAATGAGCCAGAATGTTACTATAAGAATGTACAATTTATTTAAATGACTAGATGGATTAAAGGATTTCAAAATGAAATAATGAATCTTCTTAGAGAGTCTGTACAAAATTGGGAGCACTAAAGCTTTTAGAGAAGAATGATCAAAGTATTTTTATATAAATAGAAAGAAGTATGGAGCACTTCTAAGACTTCTAGGACTTTAGAGACAATATATGTCCCAATCTCTGTCCTAGTAAAAATCTCAAGTATATCTTAAACAACTTCTTGAACATCTCTAAGAAAAAATTTTCTCTTCCACAGATCCTCAGAAACAGTGTTACTTCATCTCTCAACCAGTTCCAGTGAGGAAATACCTGTTTTATAATAGTTCTGGAAATGTTTGCTTCCCAACAGCCTTTCTTTCTTATTCTGTTCTGGTAAAAATGTAGTGTAATCAGGTGTTTTGGGGTGAGTCAGTGCAGAATATACCACATGGAAGTTTTACATAATCCAGAAAATGTACTTGGTCTAGAAAGATAGCCTGGACTTAGTAGCAGAACCTGAGTGTTCCAAGAGAGTGACTTTTGTTGTGTTCAAACCCATCTCAACATAGCTACAACACTATTTCTGAGCACTTGGAGACAAAGAAAGAGAGGGCTGTGCTCAATCTAAAAAACTGACTACATTCCTATCGACAAGTACCTCAAATGGAAAAGAATTAAGTGCTCCAATTAAAAGACAGAGTGGCTGAATGGATAAGAAAACAAGACTCCTACATATGATGCCTACAAGAGAATCACTTCAGATTAAAAGACACACCCAGACTAAGAGGATGAAAAAATATACTGCTTTGCTGGACATAGAAAGTATTGTGCTGAATGAAAGATAAACATGACATGATTTCATGTATATGCGTAATCTAAAGAACAAAATCAACAACAACAACAACAACAAAAATGGAAATAAACTCATAGGTACAGAGAATTTTTTAGGGCTACAACTCGGAGGGCAGTTGGGAGGATGGCAAAATAAGGCAAAGAGATTAAGAGGTACTAATAAATAGTTGCAGAATAGACATGGAGATATAGAGTGTAGCGTGTGGAAGATGGTTAATAATGTTGTAATAAATATGTAAGGGGAAAGTGGGGTACTAGATTTAGTGGGGTGATTGCTTTGTGAGTTATGTGGATTTCTGATCACTATGCTATAAAACTGAAACTGGTATATTATTGTATGCCAACTATAAGGCAAGGGGGAACTCATTGAATTGTACAATGTAAAATGCTGACATTTCTAGGAGCCTTAGCTATTGTACTTTGTGATCTAGCTTCAAGAAAGAAACACCAGAATAAGAAAACATATTCTTTCTACAGAAGTGTTGTTGAGAGAACAGCAGGCAAAAGGTAAAAAATTTTAGACAATGAAGCTTTGACGGGAATTACCTTAAGGTATCTGAAAAATAGTGCTACTTGGTGAACAGCAAAAAATAACAATAATAATAACAATGATGACATTAAAGCAGTAGATAAGAGAGGTAGATCTTTAAATATCAATAAGAGAATGAATGTCTTAATTCTGTGGTAGTCACACAATAAAATACTATTCAGAAATTATGAATAATTTACAACTACTCACAATATGAATGAATATCACAATTATGAAGTAAAAATCAGACAAAATGTGTACATAGTATGATTCATTTTATATAATAAAAAAATTGAAAAAATAATTTATACTGAAGAAATTAGAATAGTAATTACTCTTGAGAAATAGTAGCTATTTATTAGAAAAAATAATCTATACTGAAGAAATTAGAATAGTAGTTACTCTTGGGAAACAGTATCAGGAAGAGGGCAGAAAGAAAACTTCTAGACTACTGGTAACTACATTTCTTGATCTGGGTGCTGATTATTCAAAGAGTTACATTTGTGGTAATTTATTGAACCATGTATCTATGATGTATAGCCTTTTTATAGGTACATTATGCTTCAATAAGAACTTTTTATAATCTTGAAAATGTAAGAAAAGTCTTGGAGTTTTATAGAGAGAAACAGCAAGGAAAGGCTATTAGTTTCATAGATGGAGGCGTAGAGTAAGATCCTATTACATGGCAAGTAGAAATGCTGAATCTAATTTATTTAGGTACTTTTACCCCAAGCTGATGTTGTCTCACAGTCAGTCACTCAGCCTCATATCTCCATTATTACTCTTTATAGAAAAAAATCATTGTATAAGGTCTATATGTTGCAAAATAATATTTAAAAAAACAATCTTTTCAGGATGAGTAGGATATCTAATTTTATGTAAAGTAAAATTGTAGCAAATCTGTCATTCAAAACAAAAGTAAAAAAAAAAACCTGTCAAAAATATATTATTGGTTTTAAGAGGTCAAAATTGTTAAACAGTTAAAAGATAACAACACATCTATTTTCATCTAAGAATAAAGTGAGAAAGTTGTTATTATATAATAAATTATAAATTCAGTGGTTTTGAAATGATGTTTCTGATATGACACATAAAACAAACAAGCACACAAGACAAAAAATATAAACAAGCAAAACCCTGATACTATCAGACAATAAAATTATCCCCAAATTAAAATAATTTCCTGGTCTATTTCTGGTATGGTTGTGATCACACTAAAGAAATATAAGTAATTCATATCAGAAGCATAACGAAGAGGCTACTAAAAAGATAAAGCTGTTATAGACTTTCATACCCAAGTTTTAGCTATGAATATTGCATTTCCACTAGAATTTTAGGAAGTTTAGAAGAATTATAAATACGGGATTAAATACTGTGTCTAGATATTTTGGTAGTTGTCAGGCAAATCAAATAATTTAATTGACTTCTTTTTTTTAATATCCATTGAATGGTTAATATTTTTGAACTAACAGTTTGCATTTTTTCAGCAGCCCTAAATAAACATGCTCTCATACATGAATTCTTGAAACGGATTTGTTAGTCCTTTTGTCACTGATGGACTCATATAACCTATTCATTCTCAAGAAATATAATTATTAGACCAATCCTTTGAGTAAATCAGTTTTTACAGATGTCATCTTTACAATTAGGCTTCCTAATTTGTATGTATAAGTGTGTTTTAATAATTTAATTATAAAATTTAGTTTAAATATATAAAACATATCAATTATTTAAAAATGTATTATATTAAAGATATTAGTTACATATTTGTGCATTCAGTTTAAGCATTTTCAGGATTTCTCTTTCTTTGTAGGTTAATTTTAATGTATTCTCCAAGTAAACATTTTCTAAAGATGTAGGAAATCAGTCATTCTATTATTTTCTGATTTCCCAGTTTTGTGTTATACTTGGAAAGCTTTTTCCATCTAAGGTCATTATATATAGAACCAAAAACTCCTGTGTGTTCTTGTAGAAACTGTGAAGCTTCATTTCTGTTTCCCTATTCACATCTCTAACTCATTTGGAGGTGATTTTTATGTAAAGAGTCTGGTTGCTATAAACTTTACCTGTTTTTCTAATGAGCACCCTGTTGCCCCAGTAACTATTTTGAATAATTTACTTCTCACTCCTCATTCAATGTCATGTTTTTATATCTGGGTATGTTTATTGATTCTCACTTTTGTATAATCGATCTGTCTACATGATTTAATTACACAGATTTATTTACTGTGACATTATTATATGTTTATTATATTCACTGGGGTTATATCTCCTAATCACTTAGCATTTTACACATAAAACCTACTTTTCAAATTCAATATTTGTTGGCAGTAAAGATATCTTTTCATGTCAATAAATATATAAATATATCATCAATTGTTGACACAAATAACAAAAAGGATGTATATTATTTCATATTGTAACACCAAAAGAGGGGTATGTTGGAACTGAATGTTAGAAATATATTCTGCAATAACATATACCCTAAATGTTAGCACAGAGAATCTCTAGATTATAGGTGGGTAGTAGAAGGGGAATACTTTTATTTTCTGATTTTTATTTTATTACATCTTTAAATCTATTTTCTAAATTCATTATTTAAGCAATATAATTTATTTTTTAATTAAATATGACTTTTCTTCAAAACCTCTGTTGATCACCTATTTCCTTGAATAAAATTGGTATTTTTTTTAGCATAAAATTCTTAAAATGTCCTTTGCCATCCGACCACAAAATACCTCTTCATCCACACTGAATTTACATTGACCTGAATATCTCACCAGACCATTTATGTCTATGTAAACTTCTATGTCTTTTTTTCTGAAAATATCTCTCTTTTCTTCTCTGAGAACTTTTTTCTGGAGTTTTACTGTTATTTGCTTTCTGTTTTCTATACTCAACAAATTTTGTTTATACTTTTATTAGATCACATATTATGTCTTATATATGTATACATGTATGTGTATGTGTGTGTTTGTGTGTGTGTATACACACACAATTACAATTATATATATACACACACATACACATATTTCCCCATGCATGACTGTGTCCTCCACACTGAGTTCCACAGGACAAGGCCTTCTATAATTCTCTGTTTCTTCAGCAGTGTATTCAACTACGGTCAGTTGATGTTGAACAAATAAATGAATGAATGAAGGCTTAAGATTAGACAAGGACACTAATAACTTTAATCTGAAATCTACAGGTTGAACTAGAGTGATGGGAATTTAAGGGTTAGTACCTCGAATTGTGTCAATAATGAATATAAACTTTAAATTTTTATTAGCTTGCTAGGACAGTTTTGTAAATTTCACTGACATATTTTAGCCCCTTATAATTTTAAAACACAAAGAGAATGCTAAACCATGAGGGGAAAAAGTGACAGATTCATTAATTCATTTATTTATGTCTTTGACAAATACAAATTGAACTTTTATAACAGATAAAAATGATGAAAAACTAAAAACACTTGATCTCAAGAATTCACAATTTTCTAGATGCTCAAAAAAATAATCAGCCTGTACAACAAGTTTGACTCAAATATGCTGTTAAATAAATAAATTAACTAAAAGGGCTAAATTTCTAGTCCTGCCTAAGCTAGCTTATTGTTCTTATTTCTTATCACATTGCTTTGTGTTATAAACTTGTCATCAGACAAGAAAAATCTCTGGAATGAATTATATCCACTTACCCTGCTCAAATCTAAATTATTAAATTAGAGCATGTATCCTTTTTCTATAACATCATATTCCCAAACCTGTCAGAATTCCTGGTTCCTAGAAGTAGTTGATAAGTATCTACTGAATAAATGAAGAAGAAATGAGTGAATGAACTATACTCTTAACATCTTACATTTTAGAACATAAATGACTGTTTTATAACTCTTTGCTCAAACGAATTATACTACGCAACTGGTAACAAAGGAATGGAGGAGACATATAAAAAATAGTGAATTACAAAACAAATAAGAATGTGTCTAAGTATAAAAGAGACGGTGAAACTCTGGAAATGACTCACTCTTTGCCTGGGCATTAGGTGTGCTTTAGATGTGAATTTATCTTAGGGTACATTTTTCCTAAAATAATTTGGTGCCATGAAATACCATAATGACAAAGTTTAAATAATCTTTTATACCATGACTTCTGCTCTTTAACAGCTTGAAAGAATGTCACAAAAGATTTGTGGGACCAATTATCCTTTCACCCTGAGTTAAAGTGTATGGGCTAGGGTGAAGTGATGACATGTCTTATGAGAAATTGAAAACTACACACATATCATTTGGCTTTCAAGGCCAACTTTTATTGATCTCTTGTATAAAAACAGATACACATTTTAAGTTTTCTCTTCATCTAAGTAAATTAGAAATAAACTATATTTATAAAATTATAATAATTAATAATTAAGGTTTGGGTCATCAAAAATGTTCTTCAAAGGGAAGAGTCAAACTCAGAATTTATTGGTAAGGAAAAGAAGCTTATTTCCTTAAATGTGTTGCTCTAATGGTGCTTTAACTTTTATTTCCATGTCTATAATGTTACCATAATTGATATCACATAATTACATTTGAATTTTAGTTCTTAAAATGTAAAAATTATAACTAGAGCATTCTAATGGCCAGTACTGTTCCCTGTTTACTATTTTATTGGAATGTGTTATGCATATGATCATATCAATATAGGATTTATTTGTCTAAGGCTATGTGCAATATAGCCTAATATTCACTACTTCCCTGGAAATTGAACGTATCTTGGTGATTACAGACATAAGTATACCAGAGCTTCAGCTGGTCTGATAAATGTTACAGTGTTTTCTTTTTTTAAATCAGCTGAGACAAGTCAGGTGACAAATGATTTCCATTAGCTTCAGCAGAATAGAAACAAAACAGATCAATACAAATGATTTGCAGCAACTTTAGATCATAAATTGCCTTTTGCCCTCATACATCATTTTAATATAGAAGCTTTTTCTTTTCATAGCAGAGAAAAAGTCATTAGAGAATTGAAAATTCTAGTTACAGAAAACTGTCCCTGATTTAAGGTGCGACCATATTATTAATGTTATACAATGGCACATAACAATATTATTCTAAAATATGACAAAGAACAAAATGAGACACGTTTCAGAAAATTAATTTCACCTGTAAGTTGTATAAAAACTATAAAATGCTTAATTCTACAAAATTAGCTTTCTTGTTTCTACTTTAAGATCTTTCTTGGTTACATTTTTGTCTTTAGTTTTATTTCTTAAGCATTTTCATTAAGAAGTAATCATAATTACTTTTTTTGTGAGCAAAAGAATCTTTACTTTCTTGCTTAATATTTAAAAGATGTTTTAGCTTCAGGCATGATGTTTCAACAGTAGTAAAGCATAGAAAGGAAAGAAAAGGGGGGAAATGAGGAAGAGAAAATAAAAAAAACAAATCAGTTTTTTAAAAATGCAAATTAGAGTTACTCTTTCCATTACCTGAATGATTCTAAAATAAATAGCTTTCCTATATAGTCGTAGAGGAATTTAAGAAGACTCATAGGACCAAGCCCAATGGTTACCAAGGGATTCATGGTAGTTAATAGAATTATTTATATATATGACTTTGTGGACCCATAAAGAGATGAGCATAAAACAGTCAGTCATGCTACATGCACCAAGAGCATCCAATTCTGAATAATGTTCTGCTATATTCAAGAAAAATGTATGAAGACATTTACAGCACCCACAGGACTCCTCTCACTGCTATAATGAGCAAGAATTTTTTTGCTTCAATACAGAAGTTCAAACTCACCACCACTATCGTAGAGATAGCAAAAGAAAAATGGCCGTGGCCAGTATCTATGGACCTGCTCCAGTGAACATCTATTGAGTATGGGACAAGGGCAGAGGGGCAGTGTTCTTGCTTCCATAGCTTTCTAATAAGTCAGTTAACCTTTCTTAAGATTATAAGGAATACCTTTATATTTTAAACCAAGGATAAAACACACACAAAAAGTCAATTTGGAATGGAGATAAATAGGAATAGAAACAAACAGGTATTATTATATTTACTTTTGCAGTCTAAATAGCTTTCAGTAGTCCCAATCTTTTGGGGGTGGGGGGAAGGGAGAGTAGGGAGAATATGGGGACGAGGTCAGGTCCAGAATGCTTCTGTGTACCAAAGGTTAGATCTTTGTGGAAAGCTTCAAATTTCACCTTTTTTTTTTTTGGTAGTTTGAAATAATTTTTCTAAATTTTATTATGGTTCATAGAGAGCACTCTAGGCCCAGTCTGAACACCTGGGCTCTAATCCTGATTTAATTATTTATTTGTGTATAATCTCTAAAACTCATTTAAATATTCTAGGCTTCAGTTTCCTTTTCTGTAAATTGAGCAAAATATTATTCACTCTCTAAACTTAATACTTATAAGTATCTGGTTTCCCCACCTGTCCTAATGAGTCCAAAGTATACATACAACAGTGTAACATCATGCTAAAGACTTTGTAGTCTAGGGCCAGACTGCATGGATTCAAATCCAACTTACAATTTATTGTAAATTTTGTTAAATTTTGTTAAATTCAGTTTCTTCAACTGTGAAATAGAAAAATAATCATATCTACCAAGTAGGATTGGGGTGAACATTAAAGAGTAAATATAGTAGAGTGCTCATAACAGCATTTGGATCCATTTTAGCTATTATTGTTGTTATTTCTGTTATTATTATTACTATTATTGTAGCTATTCTCATTAACTTTCTTATTAATTATTATTATGATGATCTGTGTATAAAAATAGCAAAGACAATTTGAAACAGGAGGAAACTTTAGAAAAAGGCAATAGAAGGTTGGAAGTCATAAAAAAGCTTTTTTCCAGAAGGAATGTGTTACCATCTTTAGATCTGCCAGGCCCACATTCACATTTATGAAGCTATGGGAAAGATGTCTGAGTATTCACCTTGCTCACCCAGTTTCAAAGCTACATGGATCATAGATAGTGATAGAAAATTCACTGAGCACACACGTCTCATGGTTATTTTACTTCATAAGTCAAAACTGACACTCATCAAAGCAACTGTAAAATAAATAGGGGTTTAATTCCACTGCCTAATTCAACCTTATATATTCTAGGTAAAGATTTTCAAGGAAATATAGCATATAAAGAGAAAAGTTCACAAATCGTAAGTGAACAGATTGATGAATTTTTATAAGCTGAACAAATTCTTGAAGCAGCATCTAGATTAAAAAATGACACATCAGCACATCAAAACTATGGTAATTTTAAAACATTCTTCTTGCTGTAAAAGTATTCCTCTTAACTATTATAAATGGTGCTTCTATTAATATTTTTGTGCATGTCTTTTGGTGCACATATGTAAGCATTTTTGTTCATTATATCCCCAGGAGTGGAATTTCTGGGTCCTTGACTCTACATAATCGACTATGGTAGATAATGTCGAAGACTGTCACAAAGGTGTTCTATACATTTACATTCGAACCAAACTGTAAGAGAATCTGTTATTCTTCAGTATTTGCCAAAAATGGTGTCAGAATTGTAATTCTGGACATTCTGAAGAACATGAAAATACGGATTTATTTATCGTTTCCTCTGATTAGTAATTAACTAGAGCACCTTTATGACTACTGATTAGATTTTCTCTACTGCGAAATGCTCACTTGAATATTTTGTCTATTTTTTTTCTATTAGGCTGTTTGCCTGTTTCCTTGTTAATTTTAGAATATCAAGTGCTTTGTTAGATATAAGAATTACAAACAACTACTCTGAATCTGTGGCTTGACATTCAACTTATTAATTGTACCTTTTTTTGATAGTGTCAGTAATTTCTTAACACTAATGTAATCCAATTTACATTTTTATATAACCCAAATAATCATTTTTCTTTTTATTTAGCACTGGTTAAATAATTGTATACCTGTAGATTATGAAGATAATACTTTCTTCTAGTAGCTTTATTCATTTTATCTTCCCTATGTGGCTTTAAATCCCATTAGAAATAAAATTTTTTGTATCTGTCATGTATAGCAAGGGTCAATATTTATTTTCCCATATTAATATCCAAATAACTAAGCACCAGTTATTGAAAAGATCATTTTTTTCTTCAGTGCACTACAGGGGCACCTTTCTCAAAGTGACTGAATATAGGTCTGCTTCTAAACAATTTATTCAGTTCTATTTATCTATTTCTCTCTCTTTGTAAAAATATTTTCCTAAGCATTACAAATTTGTAATAACTTTTGATATCTATAGTGATATTCTCTAACTGTATTCTTCTTCATGATTATCTCTAATATTCTTTAAATAATGATTGCTTTGGAATCTACACATCAATTGGAGAAAAGTGACATCTTAACCAAATTGAGTCTTCCAATCAATAAAATATGAGATGTCCCTTCATTATTCTGAGTCATTTTTTAAAATTTCTATTGACTTTAACCATCTTTTGCTAGATTTATTCTAGCTATTTGATATTATTTTATGCTTTTTTGAATTATTTTCTTCTCATTTATTATTGATACATGAAATAAAATTGATTTTATATTAATCTTTTATCCACTTACCTAACTAAATTTACTTATTTCAAATACTATACCTATACCATTAAAAAATTTTTTCTATCTGCACATAATTAGAGACTTAATCTTTTCTAATTACATTTTCTTCCATTTTGAATGTACACGTTAAATAGAAGTAGTGATTGCAGGCATCTTTCCGCTGTCATGGAGAAACATTTTAAAAATTCATCATAGAAATTATTTGCTGTAGGCTTTTTTAATCTACAGATGATCTTTGTCAGATTACATTCCTTTATATTATTGTTTGGTAAGATATAGGGTTTTTTTAAAATAATAAATAGGAGTAAAATTGTATTCATTGCTTCATCTGTATTTATTAAATTTATATTTTTCTGTTAATGAGATAAATTATGCCTACTGATTACTACATGTTTTTATTTAATTAACCTTTATTATATTTATATTTTTCTTTCTTTTTCCACCTTTTAGATGAACTAAAATCATTCTATTATCCTCCTTTTTTTGCTTTATTAAATTTTAGGTGGCATAGACTTTATTATACTTTAAAATTTCTCATAGAGATTACAGCATAATCCTTATATTTTTACAATTTAATATATAATCTTTACTATTTAGTTGATAATACTGAACTCTATTTATTTCACATCTTACCTTTTGTGAAATAGAGTTTAGTATTATTGATGATATGCATTTCCTGCTATTTCTATTTTAAATCCTAAACATATTATTATTATTATTTTAATAGTGACTATTTACTAACATATATCCACATATTTACTTTTTTGTTATACTGCATTTTTCTTAAATTTCCAGGTTTTTTAAAATGAGATTATATACCTTGGCCTAAAGAATATTTGTTATTATTTCATTATATGAGTTTTCTTGTTACAAATTGTTCTGTGTTTATATAAAAACTTATTTCACCACAACTTTAAAAGAATTTTTCACTTTATTACTGTTAATTTCTATGAAATTCTGGAAACTGTGAAAAATTGTAAAAATCTTAGATAAGATTATTTTCCTTCAAAGAGAGTCCATTTTGTTTTTGGTTAAGCAGATAGCATAAGAGGGGTTAGCACAATCAGGTTATTTTCCTAAATGTATTTGGTTTGCTGGAGTTTTCCTCCAGCTTTACTGAGGTAAAATTGACAAATAAAAATTGTATATATTTAAGGTGTACAATTTGTGTAGATACATGTATACATTATGAAATGATTACCACAATAAGCTAGCTAATTAACATATTCATTATTTCACATAGCTATTGTGTGTGTGAGAACACATCAATTCTCTTAGCAAATTTCAAGTATGCATTAGAATATTATGTGCCAGAGTCATGCTACACATTGTATCTCAAGAACTTATTTGTCTTGTATAAATGAAACTATGCCGTTTGACCTACTTTTTCCCATTTCCCTTAACCTCCAGCCCCTAACAACCAACATTAAGCTCTTGGCTTATAGAAGTTTGACTTTTTTAGGTTGCCTATAAAAGTGAGCTGATGTAGTACTTGTCTTTCTATGTCTGGTTTATTCCTGAATTATCCATTTTGTCACGGATGGTAGAATTTCTTTCTTTCTTATGACTGAATAAGGTCCCATTACACACACACACACACACACACACACACACACACGTGTGTGTGTGTGTGTGTGTGTGTGTGTGTGTGTGTGTGTGTATAATTGGACATTTTATATACAACATCTTCTTTATCCATTCATGCATCGATGGACACAAGTTGTTTCCATATCTTGGCTATTGGGACTAATGCTGCAATAAACATGAGAATTTACATATATCTTAGAGATACCAACTTAATTTCTTGTGGATATATACCTAGAAATAAAATGCTAAATTATAAGATAATTCTATTTTTAATTTTTGAGGAACCTCCATCTTTTTTTTCCACAATGGAAAAAAACAATTTTACCTTCCTAGCCATCAATAGTTCAAATGTTTGCCTTTTCTCTACATCCTTGCCAACACTTGTTATCTGTTGTCTTTTTGATAATTTCTATTTCTAATTAGGTGATATATAAGTGGCTTTGATTTGCATTTCCTTGCTGATTAATGATAGTGTATATCTTCTTCTGAGAAATGTCTATTCAAGTTCTTTGCACATTTTTTTAAACTTGTTTGAATTTTAATTGTATTCACATTAAATCTATAGAAACCTGGTATCTTTATACCACTGAATATTCCTAATCATGAATATGATTCGTATTTCTATTTATTTAGCTTTTCTTTTATAATCTTCAATTGATTTTATAATTTTTCCACAAAAGCCTTGCACATCTTTGAACATTTTTAATTGAGTTATTTGTTTTTTGCTATTGCGTTTTTTATATATTTTGGATATTAACTACCTATCACCTGAAAGTTTGCAAATATTTTCTACTAATCTATACATTGTATCTTCATGCTGTTTATTTCCTTTGCTGTGCAGCAGCTTTTTAGTTTGATGACAAATCACTTGACTATTTTTTATTTTTGTTGCCTGTGCCTTAAGGTCATAGCAAAAAAAAAAAAGTATTATTTCCCAAACCAAATATCAAAACATTTTTTTCTAAACATTTCTCTAGTAGTTTTACAGTTTCAAGTTTTACATTTAAGTCTTCAATGCAGTTTAAGTTGACTTGTGTATCGTATGAAATAAAGACCCAATTTCATTCTTTTCCATGTGGATATCCAGTGTTCTTAACATCATTTTTCAATTATACTTTTCACGTTGTGTGTTCTTGGAACTCTTGTTGAAGATCAGTTGACCATAATGTGTGAACTTATTTCTGAGTTTTCTATTTTGTTCCATTGATGTATGTGTCTATTTTAATGGGAGCACAATACTGTTTTGAGTGTTGTAGCTTTTTAATCTATTTTGAAAACAGGACATGTAATACTTCCAGTTTTGTTCTTCTTCTCAGGATTATTTTGTCTATTCCAGGTTTTTTGTGTTTCTATATGAATTTTGGGATGATTTTTCTACTTCTGTGAAAAATGTCATTAAAATTGATAGCATTGAATCTATAGATTACTTTGGGTAGTATGGAGATGTTAACAATATTAATTCTTCCAACCCATAAATATGAGATATCTTCCATTTATGTTTTATTTAATTTCTTTCATCAACATCTTATAGTTTTCAATGACTAGGTCTTCTATCTTTTTGGTTAAGTTTATCCCTAAGTATTTTGCTTTTTTGTTGCTATTATAAATAGGGTTGTTTTCTTAAAATTTTTTGGATAGTTTGTTGTTAGTGTATAAAAATGTAACTAATTTTTCTACAATAATTTGTTTTGTATCCTGCAATATAACTAAATTCATTTATTAGTTCTAATAGTTTTAGTAGAGTTATTAGGTTTTCTAAATGTCAGATCATGTCATACTCAGACAGAGATAATTTTATTTCTTCCTCTTTAATGTGGATGCCTTTTCTATCTTTTTCTTTCCTGATTGATCTGGCTAGGACTTTTAGTACTAGAAAGTTTTTAGAGAAAAAACTTTCAGCTTTTCACTGTTGAATATAATGTTAGCTATGGGCTTGTCATATATGGTCTTTTTGATGTGGAGATATATTTCTTCTATACATAATTTTTGATAGTTATTACTATGAAATGATGTTGAATTTTATCAAAAGCTTTTTCTGCATCTATTGAGATGATAATAATTTTTATCCTTTATTCTGTTAATGTGGTATATTACACTTATTAGTTTACATATGTTGAACCATCTTTGCATCCTACAAATGAATACCACTTTATCATGGTATATGATTCTTTTAACGTGCTACTGATATTCTGTTTTGATGAAGGTCTGTTTATCTCTTTTTTTTCTGTACCTATGGTTTAGTTCTTCATAAATTCAAAATAAGATCTTAGGTTATTTATTGGGGCTCTACTCCTCAGCTTAAAGAGATGACAAATCTTATGCTTTATTACAGGAATTCTTACCCTGCCACCTGGCAAAACTTCATAATTCAGCAAATATATTGAAGAGAAATCAGATATAGTGTTTGTGGTGATTTGTAACATGTCTGCAAATGTTTTGGTAATCATTCCATTTTGAAAGGTAAGACAAGGTACTCATTCTATTATCTTATGAATCTGGAGGGCAGCTTCAATCAATAGTGTGTATAGCAGAAGTGATGCTATATGATTTTGACAGTAGGTCATTCAATATCTTGCAACTCTGGTTTTACTGGAAAGAAACCTGACTACCTCAATACTACAGTGCTAGGGAGGGCTTGTGTAAGTTCTTTGGTCACCAAATTCAGTTGAGTTCACGGGTGACAGACAACATTAACAACCATGAGTATGAGCCATATTAGATATTTAGTCTATTCTAAATAGCAGTTATATTCTATAACTCAGGTAAAATCTGACTGCAAGCAAATTAGTTACTCCAAGCAGGAGCTGACCAGCTAAAGCTTTCTTGAACTCCAAATATGTAAAATCATGAGTAAAATAAAATGATTTCTTGCTTGAGGTATTGTTTGGAGTATATTTATTATGCAAAAATAGCAACCAGAACACCTTCAGTTTTTACTTCTGTTCCTACCACTTTTTGTGTGTGTGTGTGTGTGTTTTATTGTTATACCCCCTATCTACATCTGTGATTTCCCATCTATGCTATTTACCTGGAATCTGAGTCTATCACCTTGTAACCAGCACTAGCAAGTAATCTGAGGAAAAAAATGCACCTGAAAGCTATTTCATCTTTCCAAGAATGTCTTATTATGGTATCTTGATTTCTCAAACCCTGTTTCCCATATTATTTCTTTGTTGCCTTTAAATAATTTAGTTTTGTTCTGTTCTGTTTTAAATACTATCTTGTTTTCTCATTGTTCTTAATGGGAACATTCATCTACAGAAATCTATAATTTCTTCACCAGAAGGAAAAATATTATTTAAGTGATAAAGATTGTATTTTATAGAATCATATTGACTCAATTATTTTATTTTACATAGAGAACTAAAATTTGATTCATATTTAATTTATATTTGAATCATCCATAAATTATTCAGAAGTGCTCTACTTCTTATTCCACATTCTTCAATAACACTGCTTTCTGAACACAACTCATCTCCTTCAAAATGTCTCAGCCTAGAACTAACATCAAGAACATCAAGTCATTCATCACCATCAAAACCTCCTCTGCATCCTCCCTTTCTCTTACTCAGCTTTGTACTCCAGAATGAGAACACTTGCTTTCCTTGACACTGTTTTTAATTCAATAGCCCTCCACATGGGATCGGTCACATATTTCTGTTTGTTCTTATTTAATTGAACTTTCGAGTAAATTAGAGAACTATAACACATAAATTAAGGCAAATGCAAATTTAGAATCCTGAGCTTGTACTTATAGAGTGGAGCCTTCTATACTGTGCTAATTTTTTAGTTTTATATATTTCATATATTGTTGGAAATCCTAGAGATTAAAGTCACAGGAAAAAGTTATAGATATTAAAAGGGAAGAAACAAAATTTCACTTTTGCAAAATAATATTATTGAGTTTATACAAAATTCAAAAGAGTATTTATAATAATTTTCAAATTAACATGACTTTTTACAAGATAGTAAATAAAAGTAAACAAACGTCATGTTAGTCTAACACAATAACAAATAGTTGAAAATTAAATATTAAAAAATACCACTTAAAATATTATTGAAATAAAATATTATTAAAATAAAATAAATCAACAAAATTAACATACCACTTATTTGGACAAACTTTGAAATATTATTTAGAGAAATGTAAAATATTATTTAGAGAAATTTAAATTAATGAGAAGCTATGTTATGGTCAAGTTTGGCAGTCTCATTTGTAAAAGATGTCAAATTCACCCAAATTAATATATATTCAAAGTTATGTATCTTTTAATTTTACATTTAAAATTTTTAAAAGTCATTTGACAAGGTTATTGAATTTATGAAAACTGATGACAAAATTAGCCAAAATTCTCTTGAGGAAGAACAATGCGGCAAGACTTGTTGTACAGATACAAAATCTTAATATAAAGTTAAAGTATTTAACATAGTATTTTATTGTTCCAAGGACAGAGAAATAGGTTAATAGAATCATATTCATATACACAAAAGAGACCATACATATATGGACATCTACTATAAGACAAAGGGAGTACTGTAGAGAAGTGGAAAAGTACAATCTTTTTAATAAATGGCAATAAAACAATTGGGTATCCTTATTTTTTTTAAGAAAAAGGAACATTGAACCCTATTCAAAAGACTTAAAAATAATTTTAATGCTGGTATAGAAAAAGTACAAAAAGTAAAACTAAAAGATCTGGAAGTTAATATGGGTTAATATATTTATGGATTCAAGGTATATAAATAATTTTTAAAAAATATAAAAAGTACTAATTATAAGTTTATTAAAATTAATAGTTGGTCATAAAAAATGAGATTAAATCATTCAAACCACATTTGAAACATAAGAAATAAAAGACATAACCACAAAATATGAACTACAAAGCAATAAGAAAAATATAAACATAACCCCCCAAAAGCAAGATATTTGAATAAAGAGGAAATTTAAATGTCTAACCAATAATTGAAATATTTTTCAATTTCACTAGTCATCAAGGAAAAGCAATTTAAAGGTCCATAAAAATTGCCTTCAAAAGAAGAGGTAAAATAAATTTCAGGTTTTTGTATAAATGCAGAAAAACTCATACCATTGCTTGAGAGATTGTAAATTCATAAAACTGCTTTGGAAAGCAGTTTGATATTAGCTAGTAATTCAAAAATATACAAAACTCAACAATTATTCTCCTAGGTGTATGTGTATATGTTTGTGTGCATAACAAAACTGTATTTATATGTGAACTCAGAGATATATGCAAGAATATTCATAGCTGCACTGATCATAAAAGCCCTAAACTGGAAGCTATCCAAATGCCCATTAGAAAGAAAACTGTTATATAAATTCTAGTATATTGAAATACTTCAAAACAACAAGAAAATGAAACTACGGCTATACAAAATAATGGGAATCAATCTCTTAAGTATAATATTAAACAAGAGAAGCCGGACCTAAATTAAATGTAATGTGTAATTTCATTCACACAATGCTCAAAAATAGACAAAACCAAACTATTTATTTAGGTATATATTCTTAGGTAGTGACACTATAAGAAAAGTGAAGGTATGATTACTTTTAAATTGAGGATAGTGGTTGCCTTTAGGAAAAAAAAAAAGCAGTTTGGAATTGCTATAGGATTTTCAGGGTACTCATAACTTTTTATTTCTTGACCTTAAAAATGGTTCTAGGGATGCTTACAATGTATTTTTTTTTGTAGCTGTGCATTTAGATTTTATGTAATTTTCTACATTTTTAACTTATTATAAAAAGGGTTTTAAAACACTATAAACATCTCATTTTCCTTATATTTGCATTTTTCCCTTTATCAACCTGTGCTAATTAATTTTATTTTAAAAGAAGAGTAAATTTAACTAGAATGGAAGCTATTAAAGAGATGTGTGGAAACTCCACAGGGGAAGAGAAATGTCATAATGAATACTTACTGCTAGTTCAGTTAAGGGAGGTCATGTTTAACTAGCCTTCTGGAATTATTTGAAAATATTACATCCATAACAGATGATAGAAATTCAATGATGTAGTACACTTGTATTTTTCTCCAGGCAAATAGCCATGTCATGCATGAGAGATTAATGACTAAGGTAACGAGTTATTGAGTAAAAGGTTAGAAATAGGTCTGAATAGAAAACTGACAGCAGCATTTCTTTACTCACTCTAACACAATAAAAATCCTTTTTTCCATGCCTTTTTCTGTAATATACTAGTTATAAGAGGCCAATCTTCCTGCCAGAACTGAGAAGACTTTGAGGACTGGAGTAATCAAGGAAGCCAAGATGCATTTCAACTTCTACTGTAAGGCCACCACATTCAAAATATGTGCTGTTATCTCTCGCTGGCCATCTTGCTCCCTCGCACACACATGCACAAACACACACACACACACACACACACTTTCCTCTTCTATCCTAATTTTCTTTATTCATTTCTTTCTTTTTTGCATCCATATTGCTGGGAGCAGAGAGAGGGAAATTCTCCAGCTAGAGGTAAATATTACTTGACAGTTATTTAGTAATTCTGCTCCTCACGTCTCAAAATAATGTAAGAATTGTGAAAGTAGTATTATCTATCTTGTTTCTGAAATTCAGAGAAAGACATAATTTCAGCAAGAAGATTAAAAAATCAGAAATATTTTTTATTGTCTTGTTTTATAATGATTATTTTCTCAGAGAAGAAAAATAAAGTAGATCTGTCAGCCTCTATTTAAGCACATTGGCTTAACAAGGAACAGAAAAACAATGAGATTTACTAGTCATCTAAGTCTTTTAGACAGACACACTTTTAATAGACACCATAAAAACCAGTTTTGCCAGCACTGCTCCGATTAGTGGAATATAATAATCACAGTAACCAGACTATTTCCAAGTCCTTATTTTATCTTTACTTTTAAAACTGATTTCTAAAATTGATTTTTTAGAACTTAAACAGGCACACTCACACACGTATGCACATTCGCAAACAAACTATGGGAACATGCCATAGTATATTATATTATATTAATTTTGGCATAATATCTCAGGATAAACAATAATTTTAGAACTGACTTTTAATTACACATTTTAAATAAAACGATCTTGAAGCACTGACACTAGTTTTGCTCATGTAGTTCTTGCTTTTCTGATGCCTTAGTGCTTGTTTTGGCAAAACTGATTTATACTGGAAAATTAATTTAACTCATAAATATAAATTATTGTTGTTAATAATCACTTGAATAAATAATTTCTATACAAATAAACGCAAATATTATAATTTCAAATTAATCAGTGATGTCCAATGTATATTATCATGTATGGAGAATGGGAATATGTTACTTGAAGGAATATTCCCTAAACCCCTAAAGCTGGTTTTTTTGCCTCTACTTTGTGTACCATTTATCATATTTTATAACTAATGCCTATATTACTTCCATTTTCTTCTCTATACAGAAACAGAAATGATTTATATTTGTGCTGTCCAACAAGTTAGCTACCAGTCAAATATGGTTTCAGAGCACTTGAGTTATGGCTAGTCCTAATTAGATGTACTATAATTAAACCACACATCATGTTTCAAAAGTTAGTGCAAAACCTAGAATGTAAAATATCTCATTAATTTTTTACATGGAATATATGTTGAGATAATATTTTGGATAATTTGTATTAAATAAAATATATTATTAAAATTAATTTCACTCATTTCTTTCTACTTTTTAATTGAGATGGATCATTTTCTTTTTTACTAGAAATACTATTATAAATATTTCAAATAAATCTAAGTATTTACTTTAGTTAGAATAATTGAGAATTTGAATGATGCTTCAAAATTTTGTTGATAATAATATTTCTAATTAATGATCATATGACAGATTTGTCTTGCATATCTATGTTACTGGGAAGAAAGGGCTGGGGTAAACTGAAGAAAGGATTTAGAAAAAGTGAAATCATAAAAATATAATTAATACTAATATTATTGTTTTGGAAGGGTTTTTGCTTTAAATATAATATCTGATATAAAAAGTAATAAATACAGATAGTATCAAATTAAATATCACAGTCTATCTCAAAGCACTTCCAATTCCACTCCCTAGTGGAATTATAACTTCAATATTTTGGTTGTCCCTTAACCATCATATGTTAATATCTCTATTTCTTAATTTATCAACTATAACAGCAATTAAAGACAATAAAAAAACACCTGAGTCAAATTGACCCTTATATTCACCTGACATCTTCTCATAGTCTATGGTTATACTATATTTAGTTTAGTTTTATGTAGGTTCCCTTTGAACCTTGAGAAAAATGTTATGTTATAATATAATATAAACTATTTCACTAATCTTGTTTCATTAACTTATGGCAGTACCTCTTAATTTATCACATTCTCTTACTGGAAAATAGGGATTTTAGTACTTCCATATCAGTTCTTCCTGTTCTTCATGTCTTCCTTCACCCCTCTTATTTTTGTCATTCACTTGTTAAATTGCTAAGGTGTTTCACATTTACTTTTTTACTGCAACCATAACTAAGTGTTTTGAATATTGATCCTTTTATAGATTCTAAATTTGAAATCCATTAGCAACATTTACATTATTATGATTATGTATCATCCATAGCCAAAGTAAAACTCTAAGACTATATATCTTTATCCTCAATTCAACGTGTTGACCTTAAAAAGGTGAAAGTACTTATTTCTACTTTTTAATAAAATATTTATACCTTGTAAACACACTTTTATAAAAGTTTGAGACAGCTTATTTTAGCAAAACTTTTCTGAATTTTTGTTCCACAAATAATCTACTTTGCAAAATGAAGCTCCATGTGGTTTGAATTATCAGAGTTAAATATATATGTATTTTTTATTTTTTTTTAAAGAAAGCAATGTTAGTTGGGGGATGAAATAGTAATGGTCTGGGGTTTGTAGTAGATTCTGAATAAATATTTATTAAATAAATACATTTATATTTCAAAGTAAGTTATAATATCTAGATATATGAACATTTTAAATCCATGATTAAGGTTCTAGAAAATATTACTAAAATGATTGCTAATATACTTTTAATGTAAGAGGACTAAGAAAAAAACTACCTGGATTTTTTTAGATCCAATTTAAATTATATTATTTAAACCCTCAAAAATAGCTGGATTAGAAATATGAATTTATCACAGCATGAGAATATTTAACAACAAATTTAACAACATGATATTGTTTAAAATAAATTAAGAGGATTTCTAATCGCTAAATATACATGAAAATTAAAGCTAAATTTAAGAAAACATTGTGACTCTTTTAAACAGTAGAAATTATTAAGATTTTCTTTAGATAAACATACTCTTGATCTTCAAAGTATAATTGAGGTAGGAGCCATATAGTAGCCAAATAGCAGCTACTTTGAAAAAGGGAAAGGTGTAATAATTTTATTATTTTCTTTTTATAAAATATATTTTAAGTTATTGATCATTTTAAAAATTATTAAAATATTTGATAAATATTGTTATAAAGCCATACAAATTATGAAAGGAACAATAATGGTAATACCACCCTTTCAATTCAACAAATAAAAATCTGAATGGATGTAGAGAAACAAAGCATTTCCTCTCAAGACTACTCTATGAAAATGCCTCCTGAGCAGTTGCAAAATTGTGGATCCTGGACCAAGAGACAAACATTTTTGAGTCCCTCTGTAATGAACATGTGTAAAAGAGGGAATTGTCATATCATATTTGTAATTAATGTAAAAATTAATGAATGCCTCAAAAATGGTAAATAAATATTCACAAAATTTGGGGGAAATTGTTTTCTGTGTGATATGGGTACTCTTAAATCAACATGAGTTCACAACCATACCGTGTATTTCAAAGAATTTCAACCATCCTGGTATCTCCTGGTTTTATTTTCAGAAGTACAATCTATCTTGTATCATTTTAACTGATTTAACACATTACTATAACAGGACATAGAAGGATGGGATAAACATATCTATAATTGAGCTACCCGTTCAATAGAAGAAATGCTTAGTTACATCTTGCGGTATTCAGAAACAGAAAAGGAAAGTCAAGGAGGATAAGATAGAACAAGAAGCATGTTGAGTGATTAGGAGAAATAAAAGAAATATAAAATCACATGGAAAACATTTATATTCTAGCAGCTTTTATCATGAAATTGTGTGACAGATACTCATTCACCAATCCCAGTGTGGTGCTTTATGCACAGCAGGCACTCAATAATGGTTGTTGACAAATTGGAAACAAACTTCAAAACTTTGGAATTCATTATGCATGTCAAATTGAGAATTTATCTGTAAATACTACATTTCTTTCTAGTTAAGACTGAATGCTGCATTCAACTATTCAAACAATTACAGTTGAAATAATTCCCTAAAGAAACATTTTTTTCACACAAGTGAATCTTTATCGGGCCTTATTTTATTTTATTGTGTTAGAGAGTTAAAGCCTAAGAGGGGGTTCTTCTGTGTATGACAACTTTATGTACTTGTGAATACCAAAAAGATACTTCTGTAAATGATTGAATTTATAGAAATAATTACAAAAATTTTTTTGATTGCCTTTAAAATTTTAACTGAAATTATTGAAAAAAGGGTAAAAAAATATCTAGGAAAAAATTTGATATACTTTAGGTCAAATACTGATCATTGCTACCTTCTGATATACAAAATCTGCATAAACATAAAACAGAAAATTCAAGCTTTAGTTTTATTAAACTGCAAGGTTCCTTAATTTATCACAATCTCTAAAACACCTGCACAGAATAACATCCTGCTGATATTATATATAATTTGTAGAGTGATCACTTATTCCAGGATATTTTTTATTTTTTATGTTAGCTAACACATTGGTTCCCTAGAGGCAACAGAATGAATGAGACAATAACAAATACATTTCTCATACAAAAATACTTTATCCCTGGCAGTGATTTTGGAAATTTTTTCCAGGTTTTCCCTAAAAGTCGAACTATAAAGAACAAATATAAGGAGGCTAAAATTGGATATTATTGTTAGCTTTTTTTATGTAATAAGCCATTCCAAAACTCAATTGCTGAAAATGTTTATTTGCTCACAATTGTGTGGATTTTAAGTATAGGTTTGAACCAGTTGGGTAGTTTTTCTCTTGATATTGCTTTGCTTGGGCTTACACATTCACCAACAGTCAGCTAGGGGCTTATGTGCCTAAAGTGGTCCGGAGTTAGTACTATCACCTGAGGTTATTCTTGGCTTATTTCCATAGTTGTGGTCACAATTCTCAAGGTAACAACAAAGTAAGGCAAGAGTCAAAGCATAAACACTTTTTAAGTTCCTCTTTGCATCACAATGTTGTTGTCCTATTATCAAAAGCAAGTCACATGGTCACACCAAGTGTAAATAGACTTCAGTCTTTCCAAGAACATGGATATGGACAGATGATATTAGCCTGGGCTATTGCTATTACAATCACAATCTGTAAATCTGGGATAATGGTTCGCTAATAAAATACAAGCAAATCAGATCTTTACTTTGCCCTGGGTTGAACCAAATTAATATATTAGTTAATACATGCATGTTTATCTATTCATTTATTAATTTATTCAAATATTGATTCATTAAACTCATGGTAAAAGGTAGAATTGAAACACATGACTTAGAATCAAATCCTAAAACAAGCTTTTTCTTTTCTTCTCCACTTCAATTTAAATATTTAGAACTGAATGCTTAAGTATACAGCAGAGAGAAAAAAATTAGCATTCTAAGACCACATATTCACAGCTGTGTTAGAACAGAGAGAGCCATGATAAAACATCAGAACAGAAAGAGCTGTAGTAAAACATCGGAAAAAGAATTGTAAGAGGTAGAAGATGTCATCTTAACTTTAATACACAATAATCCTGTAACCTATTAGCTGCGCCACTGTCCAATTAGAAAAATCTCTTCACATAAAAAGAGCAGAAGAGGATAAATGAAGTAGGGATAGGCTTACGAGAGAGGTGAAAAATTCCACTTGGGAAATAATCTCATAACTAATATCATTTTTAAATGACAAAAGCCAATGATGAATATACATCTTGCTTAGATAAAATGGTAAATATATATAAAAGGGAGTGATGATACACAGAAAGGATAAGAAAAATGTCATAATATACTAATAATTCCACACCTAAGAAATCATCTTAAAGAAATTATTCAACACAATGTCCTTCATTAATAATAAATTATTTTGAGTAACTAAAAAAATTTTTGAAGAAATGATTTAAATTATTTAACATCAAGATTATTAGGTGCCATTAAAATACTAATTATAGTATGTTGTTCAAAAGAGAAAATATATAACATATAAGTAACATCGAGTAAAAATGCTAGTATATATTATTGTCACTATGTGTTTTATATACGCACAATTACATACATATATATATATATATATTAAAACATATAAACTGAGTTAGAGTGGTTGACTTCATGGATAACTATTTTTAAAAAGAAAGTATTGATATCTGTGTTAAATTTGACATACAATAACAATCCCAAAATCCTAAAAAAAACCTGTATCCCCAATTCTTTAACCAAATTCATGAAACAATATAAAATAAAAGCAGAATATATGTAACCAATTTTATATTTTAGCTACCGATCGTTTCAATTCAGTGTTATTAGCTTTGGCCTGTGGATTAATAGATTACATAGTACAGTGAGTCTATTAAGATTTATGTGTTCTTTTGGTAAAAACTCAAAAAATAAAGTAGAAAACAGAGGGATTTATGTTTAAAATTCAAAAAATAATAATTCCAATGGTCTAAATCAAGCAAAAAATACTTATTTGATATAATTAACCAGAATAATTAATTTAATAGTTAATTTTCCACATACATACAGTTTGAGAAGAAAATATACTCGGTTCTTTAGTTATATCAGGCATAATATTTTTAGGTGAAATATGTTTCTCAAATATTATTAAGTAAATTTCAACTTGACTTTCAAACCAAATTACTAATATTTCTAGAATACCCATTTCCTTAGCTCTGCTAGAGAATTGCTCAAAACATAACTCTAAGTTACCAAGCTTAGGAAATTGAAATGGAAATTTAGACATAGGCTGTTTTCAGCTCAGTTAGGAAGTATGCAATTGCAATTGAATGCTCAGCAGCAAATACTTCTTGAGCCTGAAGGCCTTTTCAAATTTTTGTTAAGCAACTCACGTAAATGATTAAAGCATATAGCAGTTCTGTCTTTTCTTTTCTCTATAAATAAAAGAAATGTTAGTTCTATTTAACTTTGACCAGAAACACAATGCTTTTCTCACTGCAAAATGTCAGTGCCATTTATGAAGTTTAAGACAAATATTTCAGGAGAGATTTGTATTTTTTTTTAGTTGAAGGAAAACACTGAGCAATATATTCCATGATGAAAACAAAGACATTGGAATATTTAGAAAATAATAATGTTAATTTATGATTTAATTTTTAACATTTTAAAACATTTAGGATGGTATGTGTTTATGTCTCAAAACAAGAAACAATTGAAAATTACAAAATAAATAGGAAATTTACTAAGCTGTGATATAAATTTCATAACAGATTTCTTATCTGTTGTGTGGCAAGAAATCTCTAAAAGCCAAAAAATTAGAATTCCAATGTAATTCTCAGAATGGTAATGTTTCAAGATTCCTGATATTGTACTAATTTCTGAGACAATTCAAATAATTTAAATAAAAACAATTCAATTTTTCTTAATATAATTAAGAAGTGACACTAATGTTAACTTTATAATATGAATATCTAATTAATTAGGAAAGAGGAGAAGAAAAACAATTGGAATAATGGACATTTCATGTTTTTTGCGTGTCCTGAATCTGAAACTCATTGTATGTTTTGAAAACCTTCCATTATTTGGATCCAAAGCATACTTTTAATTGTGGTTCTGATCTCTTTGTTGCTATTATTTTCATTTTAATGTACCTTGCTTCAGAAAGCCCTCCCCCCAACTTTTTGAGAAACCCTGTTTTGAAATATACTCTTTATCTGCTTAAATTAATCAGGTTTTTAATTAATCTGTTAAATTAACCCTCCTTTGCCTCAAAAATTATGAATTTGAAAACACTATGTTAGAGTGGGCTGTTGGCAACAGACTTCAAATCTAGGATTGGTCACCATTCTACATGAGAATGAAAAGTAAAGTCTAGTTAGTATTAAGAAAACTGGATTTGGCATCCTATAACTTGCAAGATAGAACAGTTTATAAAAGTATCTATAATGAACTACGAAGATAAGGCTCTGAGGATAGATGTGAGAAATTGCCACTACTATAGAGAATGTGTAGGACATGGAAAACAATCTCTTATGAGCTGATAGGGCTGAAATTAATAGTTGTTGGACAGCTTAGAGAAACAAAATAACAAGTTTAAATTTCCATAAACATTTGCACAATGTAGCTTGATCTCTCTTGCCCCTGCTACTCAACATTTTCCATGAAAAATGTGATCTGGATAACAGCTGGGCTAGAGAGGATGAGAGAAAGGTAATGGCAAGCTTGAATGTAATTCAAACAAACAAGCAACCTAAAGCAGAGCCACCTATCCATGCTCATCCTAGATTGTAGTCAATCTGCAGCACATGAGCATGGGAATAACTTTTGGTTTTGTAAAGCACTGAGTCTGATATTGTTTGTTATGCAGCATTAATTTGGCAATAGCTGGATAATTCAACATTGGATTTGCTCGTTTGAAATCATGTGGTTATTTTGCCAATGCTATTTCAGAGAAGTGTCTGGAACAAAATCTTGATTAGAGTGAATTCAAGAAAAAATGGGAAGAAAATGCAGAAAGTGTGTGTGGCAAACTCTTTTGAGAAATGTATATGTAAATGGAGAAAAACTAAATGGTAATAGTTGGGATATAAATGTAGAGTAAAAAAATTTATTTCTTGTGTATCAAAATGGTTTAATCATTCCACTATCTTTCACAATTGAACTTTAAACAATATTTTTGCTTCTCAAGCAAGGCTACATTCATAAGTAATATCAGGAAAATAAAACTGTTTAATTGATTTTGTTTACATCAGCTAAAACTGAGCCTTGGGGACGAAGGAAATTCCTAAGATGCAGAACTCTGTTGTATCAGCAGCATCATAATCTGTGTAATCATTTCTGATTTCCTCCACTTAGTTAAATAGATTGCTATTAGGGAGAAAAAAATCCCGTCGCCAACTCCCTCTTTATTTCCCTCCTGGGAATATCTTAAAATTAAAGCAAAGATCCTTGCCGCAAAAGTGTGTTAAAAGATTTAATTAACAGAAAATTATGCCACATATATCAACTATTAAATACATGCACAGAATATAAATGCAGAAATCTTGAGCAATCCTGCTTTATAAAACCCATTTGACAGACACACTAAAATGGCAGTGTTTACCTTTTCTTGAGCAGATAGACAATTTCTGTAAGAATTTGCAGCTACTGAGTCTCTAAAGTACTCAGAATTCTTGTATTCTTGGTATTATATAAAATAGAATAAGAGCAAAAAAAAAATTCTCTCTTTTCCCTTTAGCACTTCTAGCTCCCTTTCCTTGATTGTGTAGAGATATGCTCTCCAAATGTACTGCCCTAGACAGGGCATATAGACAAAATGTGTGAAAGAACTTCAGAAACTCACTGAAGACTTATAGGCTCCTATAATAGTGAGATGGTTAGGGTGTGAGTCCAGTTCAGGGAGGAATGGTAGAGCTTTCACCAATACTTTTAAAATCACCTAAGCATGAAAGTTATAGATATCCTTTCTTAAACTTGTTAGATTGTTTCTCTCCACCATTCTACTGTTTTTACTCTTAGAAAAGAGAGTTTCTTTATATTTTCTATGTTATCCTTATATTTTGAATATTTGAAATATTCTAAGGAAAATTTTATTAACTGTCTTATCTTCCTTACAAAGTCTTTCTGAAGATCAGAACATTTCTAAATGAATAGCAGAGCAGGTGCCCCTTTGCTGTTTCCATGCTTTTTTTTTTTTTTTTAGTTATATTCTCTCTAAAGTTGAGATTGAAATTTGCAGATATGTCCTTATCCTATGGGACAATAACATTCCTTTATGAATTTGAAAAACTTTTATTAAGCACATTGATGAACTAGATAACACAATTCTGATCATCAAGGAGCTAACATTTTAATGGTAGATAAAATATACACAAAGGAACAAATAAAATAATTGTAGATAGTGGCAAATGCTATGAAAAAAATTAAAGTGATAGAATTCATCAAGTGGCTAAAGAAGGTTGCTATTTTGACTAACTGATCAAACAAAAAAAGTCTTTCTGCAGAGATAACAATAAACTGAGACCTGGCTTATAAAAAAGTGCCAGACAAGCAAAATCTGTGGATTCAGAACGAAAGAAACAGCAAATAAAAATGCCCCAAGAAACAAATAACCTTGGTGTGTTTTAGATAAAAAATTCAATAGTACTTGAATGTAGTAAAAATAGAGTATAAGATAAGAAAAGTAGCCTGATAATGATTTGTGAAAAAAGATATAATATTAAGAGAATAAATTCACATTGCTACATCACTGGAGACATAACAAATCCTGCTTCTATATGATAAAATCTAAAATGAATATCTGCGATGAAAATAAATAACTTGAGAACCCTACGTGAGCGGTTTGGCTTGTCTATATTATTCCAAATGTCTGTACTTTAGGTGCCATTCATGTGTTCCATTTAATTTTTTAAATAAACTTTTTATCTTAAAAAAGTCTTAGATATACTGAAAAATTGAGAAGATAGTACAGAGAGTTCTCATACATCCTATACTCTGTCTCCCCTATTATTCACACCTTATATTAGTATAGTATATGTGTCACAATTAATGAACCAAAGTGACACATTATTATTAACTAAATCTGTACTGTATCAGACTTTGTTACTTTTTCCCTAAAGTCTGTTTTCTGGTCCAGCATCTCAGCCAGGTTACCACAACACATTTTTGTTTGTTTGTTTGTTCACGTCTCCTCTTGACTATTCCAGTTTCTTGAACTTTCCTTGATTTTGGTGACCTGACAGTTTTGAGGAGCACTGGTCGGCTGTTTTATAAAATGTCTATCAATATAATTTTCTGATTTTTTTTTCTCATGACTAGTTTAGGAGTACATAGATATAGTTTTAAGAGGAACATCATAAAGGTAAAGTTTCATTTCATCACATCATATCAACATGACTTATCACCATTGAGGCTGACCTTGATCATCTGGCTGTGGTAGTGTTTATTTACATTTCTGCATTGTAGAAACTTTCTTCCTCACTTTCCCTTCTGTACTCTTTGAAAGAAAGTCACCATGCACAGCCCATACTTAGAGAGCAAGGTATTATCCTCCACTTTATTGAAAGAGAAGCACTTACATAAATTTGTAATTGTTCTACATAGGAGATTTGTCTTTTCTCCTCACTTCTTTATTTATTCATTGGTTTATATAGTATGGATTTGTGGATATTTATTTTATACATTGAGTTATAATCCAATATACTTTATTTTGTTGCTTAATTATTTCCATCTTCAGCTATTAACTCCTCTTTTGTTCTCCCTTGGTTCTTTTGATATATCCTATCATTGTGATTTTTTTATGTGTGAGAATTTCCTTACTTTCAAGTACCACATGATGCTTCATGTTCATTTTGTATATTTCTGTCTCCAGTCCTAGAATCAGCCATTTATGCAAGAATTCTCCAATTCTTTTATTTTTGAATAATATTAGAAACTAAGACTAGTCATTTGGTGGGATCCCTTTTACTAGGCTGTTTTTGTTTTTAGGCTCTCTCAGCAGACAAATATATTTATAAGTATGTATAATATTACATGTTCATATATTTATAAATATGTAAACATTTGCATTAATATAAGCTAAAAATTTGAGTCTATACAAATATCCCCAACTCATTTATTACTGCATGAACAATTCTAGCCCCTTCCTCTTCTCTAGCTGAACCCTCCCACTCTAGCAGTGTAAAATCTGGCTCTCACAATTTGACATATATTTACTTAAGTTTTCAGTTCACATAAACATGTATAATGTTATCATAATTATTATTCTGTATTCCCTTCAGAAATAACATGATTGAACAGAGTACATTTCTTATGTACAATGTCTTTTGCCTTTAGTCTTACAAGTTCTGTTTATTTCTAAAGTTACTTAGGTCTATATTTTTCTCCACTTCCCTTCAGTGAGCTTATTTTATACATTTGTAATACAGTTACATTCTCTTCTTAAAGTTTACATTCTAATACTAGATCCTCTGACTTCTGAAATGATTTGTTTAAATTTGATTAAGTGAGATTGACTCAGTGCTACAAAGTTCTACGGGTTTTAACAAATGCATAGTGCCATGGATTCACAATTATATTACCATACACAATAGTTTTGCCACCCTAGAAATTGCCCTATGTTTCACCTATTTAACTCTCCTCTCTCTCCAAAACCAAGCAACCACTGATCTTATCACCACTATATTTTTGTCCTTCCAAAATGTCTTATAGTTGAAATCACATAGTATATAGTCTGGCAATGTGTTTGGAGAGTAGGCCATTGTTATGGAGAACTCTGTGGCCATATTTTACAATGATTACTCTTCTTCATCCTGTGTCAACGCTCTAAGATGATCTTTCTGTAATCTTTACTATGAGAATTCGGTGAGTAAAACCAAGCAAGTATGAGCCCCCGACAAGGCTGAGGCTCCCATGAGTTTCTCATGCTCATGCTAGTCTGCGCTCACCTTCTTAGAAGTGGTCAAGTTTATTGTTTACGTGTTCCAACCAGTTTATGTTCCATGGCTTCTGTTCCAGATTTCAGAGTGGCAATTTACCCTACAAGTTCAGTTCTCTGTTTGAGTACAAAAAAAGTTAGTGATTTTCAGTTTGTTTAGATTTTTCATTTTGTAAGGACAGGTATGGCAACTCTGATACAAATAAATGCCTTCAATAATTAGGTACCAAACTATATTATTTCTTCTATAGACATCATAACCCAAACAGTGTAACTTTATTTGTTTTTTCCATTTGTGCTTAAACAAAGTACTTATTTTTATAGTTTACACATTTTTAAATGTGACTTAATATAAAAATTTCAATCAAATTTGTTCTTTAAAAAAGACTCCTTTAATTAATACTGATGAGAAATTCAGTGAAACCAGATAATTTGAGACAGATATAATACTAGAACAATATCTCTAGGGAGAACTGGCAAAACTAATTATAGAACCAATTACTATGTGCAGGTGAACTGCTACACTGTAGAAACAGAGCATGGTCATATATAACTATCTTCTGGGAGCTTAAGGCTATTGCTAAAATATCATAGCTCTAAATCTGACTTGACTATGAAGAGTGATTAACATAAGATCCTAGAATACACTTGACTTGATCTAATCTTAGTTTCAGTGCCTGTACAGACCTTAAAACCAAGTTGATTCCATCATTCTTCCTTGACTACTAGTCTCTATATCTTTCACCTCTGCATAATCATTTTTTTCTTGAAAAATTCATTTCCTTTTTAATTACAATGCCCATATTGGAAAAGTTGTCCCTTGTTCCAAATTTCATTGCTGAGCACTAATTTTTAATTGGTGGAGAGAACAGGTTTGTCACAGCTTGATTTAGGTGTTTACTTCAGTCTGGTTGCAGGGTAGGAGGAGAGTGGGAAGATGGTGATCTCAAGTAGTTTTAAATAATACAAATGTAGTTGTCACTTTTACAGGAAAATATTTAAAAATTCCCACATTAAAATGCTGAGAATGAAAAGAAAGATTTTCTTTTTAAAATACATTATTTAGCTGCATTTTGTAGTATTTCTATTATAATCATATTATGTCTAGTTTTTAACCTCTTTTATAATCAGAGAGTAGCAAAATTAAATGTAACAAACTATAAATTATATCAAGCTGGCTAGGGCTTTTTAAATAATAAAAAGCAAAGTCAATATCATTTAAGGGAAATAAGCATGTTCATATAGTATTAATATAGCTTTAAACAGTTATTTTTTTTTACTGGCAGTTTGGCAATATGCATCTAAGTCTTTAAATCAGTGCATTCTTTTTCTGCAATTTTACCCAAAGGAAAGTTAAGATTGTACACACAAATACATAAGGAAAGATGCATGATATATCACTATTTCCTGAATAACAAGGAGTTGGGGGGTATGCTACTTTTTATAAATTTGTAAAAAAAGTAGTTGTGATTGAGCTGTATAATTAATTCTATGAAATCATTCTTAAATTATGGTAATGAAGACCGTTTGGTACATGAGAAATCATTCCCTATAGAATTTAAGTTAATAATTTATTTAATATGTTGTTTTGTATTACCCACAATGTTTTTGTAATAAGTAGTCTTTAATTCTCATATACAGCTAAATTTTATGTTACATAAATTATATTTTTGATCAAGAAATTAGATTTCTTGATTCATCATTTCAAAGGACCAACTTGTATCTAATTTTTGTCTGTTATTTGTTGCCTTTTTTATTTCTATTCCTATTGTTAGTTCTTTTCTTCTATTTACTTAGTGGTTATTTTTCTCTCCTTAATCTAGCAGATTAAGTGAAATTTTAGTTCATTAAATTCACACTGTTTTTCTTTTCAAAGAAGAAATACATGCACCTAAAGAAATAATTTTTCTTCTAGCTATTGCTTAAACTGCATTTCCCAGTTTGGTTTGTTAAATTTTAATTACCAATTAGTTTAGAATATTTTCTAATTTTTTTTTAGTTCTCCTTGACCCATAAGTTATTTAGAACTGTGTTGTTTAATTTATATATATTTGAAGACTTTTTAATATATTAATTTTATTGATTTCTACATTAATATGTTTTTTATGACTTAGAATGTACTAATCTTGGAATATGTATACTCTGTAATATTTGGCTTATTCATGGAAATATATTTTATGCTCCTTTACATGATTAATATTGGTGAACAGTTCTTTTGAATTTGAAAGGGCAAGCATTTGTCATTATTGTGTGCAGTGTTTTTGTAAATAGTAATTAGTTCAAGATTATTAATAGTGTTCACATTTTTATACCATTATTGACCACTTATTGTATTTGTTTTTATCAAGTAATGTGAGGTGTTAAAATATCTAACTCAGATCATTAATTTGCATGTATTTACTGTTTTACTTCATATATTTTTTAGGTTCTGTTATTAAATATATATACATCTATGACTATTACTCCTGAGAAATTAAGACCAATTGTGTACCAATTTTTCTCTGATAATACTTACTGTCTTTAAGTTTATTTTGTGTGATATTATTATAACTCCTCTAGATTTTGTATGTTTACTTATTACAATGATATATATTTTTTATTTTACTTTTAAAAATTTTTAATTAAATTTATTAGATGACATTGGTTAATAAAATTATATACGTTTTAAGTGTACAATTTGGTAATATATCATCTGCATATTGTATTGTTTGTTCACCCAAAATCAAATCTCTTTCTATGACCATATATTTGACCCCCTTTACCCTTATCTACTTCCTTCCCACTTTAATCTGGAAAACACTATTCTACTTTCTGTATCTATGAGTTTTTGTCTATCTTGTCTGTTTGCTGCTTTCAGTTTTATAGTCCAAATATAATGAACACATATGGTTCTCAACTTTTCCCATCCGACTTATTTCACTTAGCATGATTATTTCAAGATCCATCCATGTTGTCAAATGTCAGTATTTCATCTTTTCTTATTGCTGAGTAATATTCTATTATATATATATAATATTCTATTATATATATATATATATATATATATATATATATATATATATATATAGCATATTGTCTTTATCCTATCATCTATTAAAGGACATTTTGGTTGTTTCCATGTCTTGGTCACCTTGAATAGTGCTGCCATGAACATCGGGGTGCATATACCTTTACAGGCAAATGTTTTTAAATTGTTTGTGTATCCAGAAGAGATGCTGGGTCATGTGGCAATTCTAGTCTTAATTTTTTAAAGAAACCTCTATACTGTTTTCTACATTGGCTGTACCTATTTACATCCCTTACTTTTTACCTGTGTGTTTGTATTGATATTGAATGTAAGTTGTAGTAATCATCCTTGAGTAATTAAGAATGTCTTCCAAAATGTTTGTAAGAGAAAAACATTAAGAAAAAAATAGGAAATGTTTTAATAAATAATAATGCATACAAAAAACAAATATTAGTCCAAAATTAATATTTATGCTGAAAATATGAATTACCTAGAATGATCTTCACTTAGTTTTAGGTAAAAGATATATGTTAATACTCAAATATGAAGAATAGAATCTAGCTAGGTTCAAAAGTATACACCAATTGTGGCAGATAATGACATTTGGCTTCCCCAAAGCCATTCCCAAGACCTTTCATTGTTTCTTTGCCTTCCCATCTTACAAAGGTTAAAAAGTTCAGACATTTAGTCTCCCTGGCTTTTCTATAAAACAGTATGTCTGTGTAACCTATTTCTGGCATGTAGTCTTCAAATTGGGACCTCTGAGAAAACATTTTATGTATTCTTAAGAGTAAAGGAAGAAAGCTCATTCACAACATACCTGCTCCTTTTCTACCTTTAGTTGAAATTCAAAAGATATGACATTGAAGTTGAAATCAGGAAAAATTTAGGAACATCATAGACACTTATCTGATCTCTGATTTTATAAATCTTAACCAAAACTGGAACTCTATTTATAAACTACTAGTTAAGTAAACAATATGCTTTTTTAATGTTTTAGTACTGTTTTGTTTTCTTTTGTTGCAAATCAACCAATTCATCTCACTCACCAGATACAGTCAGTCACCCTAGTTATATAACTATTCATTGTTTTAGAAAGCTCTATATCAGCATGTTAAATGTATTTATCTCTGAGTGGTAGGATTGCCATTAATGATGTTTCTTCCTAAATTCTCTAAAAAGGATTATTTTATAAAAATATAGGAAATGCTCAATTCTACTTAATTGAACTCTTTCTATGTTAATTATTAGTTTTAAATTATTTTTTGCTATTTAACTATTTATATTAACTTGGATTTTTTCTACGACAAATATAATTAATCATTTTTCACATGTTTGTATAAAGTATAACTTCTCTTTAGTGAATCCTAGGTTTATAACCTTTGTTCATGTTAATGTGTAAATAAAAATCCAAGTAATATTAAGATTTAGAAACTGTAAGAATAATCAAGATTATTTTTAAATTTCTATGCAAGTTAACACCAGAAAGCTATTATTTCAAATACTGAGAATAATAATCTGGATTTTATAGTTGGGGTGAGAGAGTAAACTAAATTTTTTTAATAAAAAAAGTTTTTATATCATAAACTCCTACACTAACCATGCTTTATGGCATCACATGATCATCTTTCATAAATATGAAAAAATAAAGGTTTAATTTTAGATGTAGAATTTGACAGCATGATAATCTATACAGTGTTAACACTAAAGATGAAGACAATATTAGAGAGAAAATGCAGAGGGTATGACAGAACAAACAATAAACTTCTTTATGTTTAAGAACTGTATTTTCTCTTTAACATAAACACATACCTTATTTATGTATACATTTATGTATTAATATGTTTAGGAAGCTATACATACCATATTTTAATATAATATAGCATTATATTAAAATATTATGTCTAGTTTTATTTAAGAACCTATTTAACCTGATTTTTACAAAAATAAGTTTTTTGCTTAATGTCCTGAATATCCCCTGATATTCTTTAGTAACAAAAATAAATACAGTAGTGTAAGAATAAAAGCCTTCATGTATTGCAGATAACAGATCTATGTGTAGGCTATCATGTCCACTGAAAACTTCTTATATTACCACCAATGTTAATCTCACCACACTGTAACTTGTCTCTGAATAACCATGTTGGTACTCTTCCTGATAGAACTCCAGTCTCTAGAACTCTTTTGGATGGCTATAGCTCAATGAATGTCAATCAGATCTTTTTGGGAACCAATCTGGTATATTCTAAGGAATTTTAAAAGTTCACAGATCTGGCTCAGTGTGAGTTACATAGGTTCACATAGACAAGGTCTGTCTCAAATGCACCAAATGGCCTCATATGAATAAAAATGAACTACATACATATTCATATTTTGCAATAAATACAAGAAAATTTAACAGCTTTTGTTACACAAAAGTATCATCTGCCATAACAACTCCCACAACTATAACACAAAAACTGCAGACAAAACTTCTTTCGTGCTCCAATGTGTATGTTTATGCCTCGGGATTTGCTAACACTTCTCAAGTGCAAAACATTTGCTGTTGAAACAAATAGTTTCTTTACAAATTTCCCACTAGTCTGTGAAGAAACTGACAATTCTGTTGATTTTAGGAACAATCATCATTCATACTCCATCTAAAGAAAAATGTGTTATTTTTCCATAGAGAATGTTATATTATTTAAATATTAAATTTGAAAGAAAATATAATCCTTTATATAACCATTATAATTTATCCATTTTTTTAAATATACATGTTTGTCTACTAGGCACAAATACTTGATATACAATAATGAGTAAGAAGTAAAAAAAAAAGTTAAAAATTTTGATGTAGAATACCCTCAAATAAACAGACTGAATATGAGTAAGAAAAGAATGCAAGACTTAGAATGCATATACTTATGTTTATATATGATAAATGTCATCAGCTACCTCCTACAAACCTCATAAAAAAATTCTACTGGGATTCCATGCGAGACTCAACAGAGAAACGTAGAGTGTTTAGACAGATATATTTAGGCTTTCAATGGATTTTGAATGACAAGTTAAACTAAGATAAAAGAAAAAGAAAAATTTTTCTTGCAGGCAGAAAAATTTCAAGAAAGAATACATAGTTAAAAATGTATATGAAACATTAAAAAGAAATTAAAAGAACAGTTTGGCTAAAGTAAATTGTTTATAAAAGTGAAAAATAATGTTGGATATATCAGTAGTCAATAAAGAGAGCTTTTAACATTGGGGCATTACTTCACTAAGAATGTTTAAGCTGGAGGATGCCAACACAGAGATTGAAGTGAGGAACTGGCATCAATGTGTTTAGTATGGACTGGGTGAGAAAGAGAACTGAGGTTGGCATAGCAACTAAAACACTACTGCAGTAGTCTAATTATAATATTGTATTAATTTTTCTAAGAATGCTTTCTTTTTGTTTGAAAAGAGAGGATTTTTTTTCATTATTGAAATTTTGAAAATGGAAAATTTGTAAAGGCATTAGAACAGGTATTTTGGATTATGCCAATGCAAAACAAGTACCAACCTATTGTTTGTGAATAATGTCAATATGTAGTAAAATAATCTGAATAACAAAGGTTCAGATTAAAACGTTTTACGATCTTCTTAATAATGTTACTTTTCCTTGAGTATTTATTTCAGCACTCCAGAAACTTACTTTATTTTTTAAGACCACAGTTTCTAAAATTTAATTTCTAGATTTCTAGTTTGAAAGTTGCTTGATGATACTTGAAAGTAGATTCCTAAAGTCCACTTCACGTTTATTAAATCAGACATTCTGTATGTGAAGAAATATAGTTTTTTGTAAGAATATGAAGGTGCATTCAAACAACTCAGCTTTGGGATTTTTTTCTTTGATATATATATAGCTTAAGATATCCCTGTTACTTCTTAAGGAGTTATAGGAAAATTTTTTTCACACATATGTGTCATTATTTAAACAAGTCATTTATGCTTTAACACACAGGAGTTTAAAGGCACCTTTAAAAGGGCAGGAAAGTAATATACAACTGATAACCTCTATTTACAATGGAAGAGAAACCATCAGAAAAGCAGAACTGCTTTATGATGGTGTTGGTCTTTTCTTATCCGAACCACACTATTAATGTCTTACACATGATGGTAAGACTAAATAACCTAAATGTTACAGAAGTGCAGAAACTAGTCTACTTTGATTGCTTTGGTGGGTTCATAGAGTCAGACCATAGTCCACATTTTAAATGAAGAGCTATTTGCACAGTCAGTCATCCTGAGAAGAGGATAATGAAGGTAGAAAATAAGGACTGGGCAAAATGGGGATACATTTCTCTCTCTGAGACTCTGATTTTAAAAGGTGGAAATAATTCAAACAACTGTTGTTTGGAAGGCATCTGTCTTCTACTATTGAGCTAGTCTGAGAATTATCCAGAGAGTTGGCCTGGAAAGAATTCTGAGAAGCATCAGTAACTACCAAAGAAGAAGAGTGCTTCCCAGCAGAGAAGCAGTATTTGAGAAAGAAGCAGTGTGGTTAAGCCATTTTTTTGTGAAAAAAACATGAAGGACATATTTCTGAATCCATACAAGGCAACACTATGGAGCACACTGAGTTGAGTGAAGACATTTTTCTAATGATTATTTCTTCTTGGGTTGGTACTTTCACAGTCTGAAATTTGAAATTATAAATTTATTTTGGAGCAACATCTTAGGAAGAAATATGACATTTGGTTAGAGTTTATTACCCTAGTTTAAGTTAAAATACAATATCAAGACCTTGGTCAATAATTTCATGATTTTTACTTCCTTTTTGGCCAATTCTGTCAAATACAGCTCATAATATCTAAGAATCAAACTGGTAGGTTTAGCACAACTTTTTCTCATAGCTCGTAAACAAGCCCTTTAAGTGTGTTTCATGACAAAGATTATATGTACATATGCACAGTACATGAGATTTGTAGGTGGGTAATAAAGAACCACTCAGTAAACTTTCATTATTCGGTGTCTATTGAGAACATTTATTATGACTTTTATTAGGAGCATAATCATGAGGCAGCAGGTTCCCTTATATGCTTTCCTTTGTGTAGTTTTCAAAGCACAGGAGAAATGATAACTTAATAACTTCTCTTCTATAGTTTTGTGGGGTCAAGTAAATTTAGAAAATAGTGCATACCTAGATCCTGACAATACATTTGCTTTGACAATGAGTATAGTAAATGCTCTGAGAAGGCCAACAGTAAAGAGACTAATATATCATTATTTATTCCAAACAAAACTTATTGGAACATGGTAACCCATTTTCATGACAAACTTTGAACATATTAGGTAATATACTTCAGTTAATTCTCCTAAAATACAAAGATTATAGGCTTTGTTATTATACATGTATATATTCAAATGCTAGTACAGCCTCTTACCACCCATGTTCATCATTTACAAAATATTTACAAATGAAGATAAGTACCTCCCAGGAAGGTTTTTTTTTTTTTAATTAGTAGAAATAATTAAATATATATAAAAAATTTAGAAAAATCCTATCCAATATAATTACTTTAAAAAAATGCTAGTTCCTACTTGTTCTTATCATTGTCCAATTCAGACCTCTAAAAGTTTAAGTCAATAATTTGGACTTGGCTAAGTAAATGAAATATATTTGTAGGCACAAAGTAGTACAGATATGGGAGAGCACAAAATACAGAAAAAAATATAAAATATATTGGTGAGATTGTATTAGCCATCTTTAATGAGGGAATCTGCTCATTTCCTTTCCCTCTAAATAGAAATGAGAACTAACTAAATGCATAAAACGTTAGTTGTTAGAGATAATTCTAAATTATTATACTATTAAATTCAATAGGTTAAAAAAATGTTAGGAAAAAGCAATTCTAAGGAAAGACAATTTACTACCCTTCTAAAAATGTTCCATTTATTCATTTAACTTCAGACAAACAGAACACAGAATTCTTTGGCAGTAGCCAAAGGAGGTCTAATTAAAATTTGCAAACTTTTTGATTCTACTTCTGCTTTGGTGACCTCCATGTGCATCTCACTCATAAATAAGATGACCTAAAAAAGAAACTATTGATTTTTGCATGATATTTTGCTTGCATTTTCTGCAAGTACACTCAAAATGATATGGACTGTTCTCAAAATAAGGCTCCTAGGATAGGCAAAGGTAGATTGTGTTTGACAATTAACAGAAAAATAATACCAATATAACAAATCCAATTCACTTTTTCCCAATAATCTTTAAATGTTTCTTCTCATTTATAAATACTTGAAATAATGTAAGAATTAAATTTGGGTAAGTTATTGCCTCACCAAGCAGTGAACAAAGGTTATTTGAACAGCACAGTTCCTTCTTTTAAGTAATGTGTCTTTGGGAAGAATTCTACTGAGAGTCTACTTAATAAAAGTTAATGGTAATTTTAGACAAGAAAATCTGTCTCAAAATTTCTGTCCTCTCCTATACACCTTTGCTCAAGTTTCTTGTAGCCTCCTGGAATCAAATTTCCATCCCTCAAGTATGATCTGTAACACTAATAGTGGTGTTACAGGGGTGGTGTCGGGGGAGGAGAGAGAGAGAGAGAGAGAGAGAGAGAGAGAGAGAGAGAGAGAAATAAATGAATAATTTTTTTAAAGTTCTAGGTGGGGGAATTAGGATATCTGAGAATTAATCCTGAATAATCCTATCTGTCATCCTATTTCACAGTATTATCTTTGACAAACACATTGTGTCTCTTGGAGCCTCAGTTGTCAACTGTTCTTCAGCCTGGATGGAATTTAGCTGATCTCTAAAGTTCCCCTCAAATATTTTGTATACTTTTCTTCAAAAGCCCAATCTCTCCTTTGCAATACATCAAAGATTTAGTAATAAATGATGAATAAACTGAATCACTGTAGAGTAATGCGTTTGTGATTGTAAACCATGTCCTGGATCTTTCACACAGCCCCAAACAGATAAACTGCATCATAACCCACTAAAAATCGAATAGAGAAATAAAAGCCTTTAAAAATTAAAGGATTACCCAATTGTGAGACCTGAAGGACCCATAGCTAATCAGTGTTGAATATGGCAAAGAAAGAGCAAATAATCATAAGTCAACATAATAAATCAATATTACTGAGTATTTAAGAGCCACTAACACCAATTATGTAAATATGTACTGGACAAGAGCTTTCTTAAGAAAGACATGTGAGAGGGAAGGAGCTTTACTTGTGGTTTTAAACCCCTCTAGATTCTCCCTTCCTGGATTTCTCTTACATTGATTTCTATGGTTACCACCACACTCTGTACAACCCTTTCCCAAACTTCGGTCCTTTTTTTTTTTTTAATTTAAAGATGATTTCTTAAAATTCTCTAATTTTTATTCTTTTTGTATAGTGATACACACTGAGGTTTCAGAATTTTCCCTCAATCAAGGAAGACCAAAAGAGAAAGAAACATAAAACACACATGTTCTCCAGCTTATGTTAATTCAAATTATGATATCTCCTGACCTTCTGGAAACTTCTTCAGGGTAACGAAGCACATCCCTTGTACCACCAATATTCCTGTTGATCATCATAATAAACTTAGAATTCAATTGTGAAAAAAAATGTGATAAATTGAATATAAGGTAAAAAATGTTTTAATTTAGCAAATATAATATTCAGTAGAGCTGAAAGAATAAAACTATAAACAAAATAAAGTTTCATTAATACATATTCTTTCATGAAAATGTCTAAAAATAGATATTAAGAAAGCAGAGAAAAATGGTCTTAGATTATATAATGATTTCAGGGAGAAAAATACTTGGCCTCACATTCTAGTTCTGCACATAGTTACAGATACCAGTAAAGATGACTTTCAAAATATTGCAGCTTGATCTGCTCTTTTTTTTTTTTTTTGGCAACCAATTAATTAATTTACAGGTTTGGAGTTACTAACACTAAAATTATAAAATTTTTAAGCTACATTTTGAGGCCTTTTATGCTCTTTTGTGCCTAGACTAATAGGAAATGCATATTAGGAAAATCAAAACTAAAGATTATACAAAGTAAGTTCTAGACTAGTTTAAGCAATTATAGATTGAAATCATTAAACTTTCCACCTATGGTCAAAGAGACTGTAAACCAATGGGAAGAGGGGAAGATTCTGCAAACAAAGAAATCTGAGTGACAATAATCATACATGTAAATTAAACATAGGCAGAGATTTTCATAGAAAGACAGTTCAACAATAATTATATGGTTCTTGGTCTTGTAATCTCCAGAAATGCCTTAATTTCCAAAGCTTTTTCTTCATTTCTGGAAACTAGTCCAGTATCCTTGGAATAAATTCCCTTTTTTATAAATGCCAGTATGAGTTGGATTTTGTTATTTGCATTTGAAATAATTCTATTTTATATTTGTAATTTATATGGCTGATTAAATTATTTGTTGATATATGTTAAATGTTTTGAAAACTACGTTTATAAATGCTAGTCATTATCATTATAATTATCTTTATTAACATTTTAAATGTTAATGATATCAATACTGTGTAGTCTATAGTTTGCTTTTTTAAAATTATTATTATCAATGCTTCTCTATTAAACTTTATAGTGAAGTACAATAAATGTGTTTCATTTTGTATAGTAGAAAATAGGGAACAATGGGATATGTGGACACACCCCAATAAGAACAATAAATCATTAAGCAAGTATTTACACAGTTTTAAATAACTTGGGCCTGGATGAATATATTCTTAAAATATCATGTATAGGATTATTTTTCATATTAACCTCAATTTTCTATAACCTTCCAATTAATCATTCATCATAGAATAAAAGTAAAGAGATAGGCCACTTTCGCTGATATAGTAAGATCTAAGTATTATTGGGTAGAATCATAAGATTTCTATGAGAAATATTAAGCTAAACCTAGCACCTGGTCTAAATGGTAAAACTAATTAATATTTAAGCTATCAATTTACTGGAAAAAAAGTAATAAATGTCCCTCCAAATAAAGTGCTTCAATTAATTCCATGCCCAATAATATATGTATAGTACATACCTAATCTGTATGCAATGTATTAGTGGTTGCAAATATTGATAACACATATTCTTTACCTCAGAGAAGAAAAATTCAAAATAAACTTTTTAAGTTTCTTTATCTATGCATATTTCTGATGAAATAGTAAAATAAGTTCTTTCAGTCTACTATTTCCTTACTGCAACCAGGGTCTAATTTGCTGACTCAACTAACTTGATAGCAATTTAAGGAGGTGAAATTAGAAGATCTAGAGGCAAATTTAGAAGAAGCTTTCATATTTTTTAAATTTCTATCTTCACTTTAAAATGTACTAACAGTTTTCAAAGATGGCACATGATTCTACCATTTTCAATTTCTACCTCTAATTTTTCCCTTTGTATCATAAGTGTAATCACATGACATGGCAAAGGCCAAAAAATGAACTTAGCACAAATATAATGTTCTATGTATGTTTGAGCATGTTATATCTATACAAGTATTTTAATTACTTAAAAACCTGGAAAAAATATGAGCCATAAAACTGCAGAGAACAGTGAAGTTATTTCAATGAGCTTTAGTTTTACTATAACATTAAAAATTCACATTGAAATTATTGACTTTTAAATTGTCTGATATTTTCTAAATTTTATGAATGTTCTTTCAATGTCTTATAAACACTTGAAATCTCTACAGGCTACAATGAGATTTGTATAGCCAGGCAATTACAGAATCAACCTTAAAAACAGATTCAATCTGCTAATAACCTTAATGCTGAGCAATAATCAAACTTGAATTTTTCACTGGAAAGGCAAGGAGATTACATTAGGGTTATTAGTAAAAAATTTTTAAGACTTTGGAAGGACTATCGTAGAGCCAAAACATAAAAACCAGCCATAAATTAAGATAATATATTTGGAGAATACCATTTCTCAAATCTGTATTTTATTATTATCCACATGTCTTGTCTTTTTTGCCTGTGAACCCTTAAGTAAAACAAGGTTTTTTGAATGAAAGACACAAATAAGCCCATATTTAAGTACTTTTTCAGATATCTCAGTAAGATTTAATAGAATGAGTGTTAGAAACTGTCTATACAAGTCTACGAGTAGAAAATTAAAATATTCAGGAATATATAAAAAGCATGAATGAAGAAATCACAAGGAGAAGTACCAAAATTTAAATATTCAAATTCAAATGATTTACATGCTTTTGACTATCAAAATAGCATATAATTTGGTGTTAGAATTTAATGCTGAAAACATGCAGTGAAATATGCACTAATATGGGACAGTGACAATGTCATGATATATAATGGAGTTTATTTCGCCTAGTAATTCAACTTTGAGGAATCTTTTTAAGAAAATTTTATAAATATATATGCATTAAATATTCATTCTTATGATCATTAAAAAATTAGAAACAGTCATTATATATCATTTTAATAATGATTTTCAAAATATGAGAAATATGCTATGACTATTATACTATTTTTTAATTACCTTTTTAAAGAAATTGGAACATTTTTAATATCTAAATAGTAAGAGATAATGTAAGATAGAAAGCAGTGTACTGTCATAACAATTCCACATATACAGGCACATATATACATTTCCAAAAACATCGAAATGTTAAAAACTTAAAGATGATTTTTTTTAATCTTTCTGGCACCCTTTCCCATCATTTGTTTGATGATAAAATCATTATCACCTACAGAAATTCTATTTCCCCACTCTCTGTTGCTCATAAATCCATCTCTTCTTTTTGTCCTAAGTCACAGAATACTTCTAGGATTCACTTAGTACAAAATTGGGTACATGATTAAAAAAAGAAGTTTTCCCTAAAATTTGATAGATGAATCTCAGAAGAGAGATAGTTATTCAAAAATAACTACCTGTATGTATGTAAGCTGAGAGCTAGAATATACTTATGGCTCATGACACATAAAGAGAACTATGCAAGAATGAAGCACACAATGAGAGAATCAGAGGTTAGAAATAGAGAAAACAGAAGATCCTAAAGACTGTCAAAAACCTTAGGTTAAAGAGTGTTTCAAATTTTATTTATATATACACATGTTAAAATAAGATACATATGTACATATACACACACACACACACACACGCATACATATATATACACATATATATATACACAATTATATATAAACATAAAAATGTAAAAATATATATAATATTAAATTCAACTGCTTGAGCATAAGTTTTTGTCATCTGAACTAGAAAATTTCTGAGTGACACATGTCTATTTAGTTGATAAGATTATGAAGATTTGAAATAGTTATAATTTTTCTCTATTTTCTAGTTGTTCTATAGTACATTTGTTTTTATAATCAGGTTAACATCATATATGTTGTTAAAAATCAGCTACAAATATTCTAAGATGTCATTAAATTAATAACTTTAATAATCATAGTTAATATTCAACAAAGTGATACCAGTCCAGAAAATATCTACTTGAGGACTAAAACAAGACTAAGACTAATTCCTTATGTCAATGAGCCATAGTATCAGTGGCATTCTTTTGTCCCATCAATGTTTCCAAAGAATGACTTTTTCAAATTAATGTAAACTTTTCTCCTTCTTTCAAAATTTAATAACCCTTCCCACTTTCAGCCCCTACCTTTTTTTCATGGACATCACCTATCTGAGTTTCCTATATTCCTTCACTAGAAACCTTGGTATGAAGTTCAAAATCTCACATTGGAAATGCAGCATGCATTTTTTAAAGACTGGAGCCAGATAAGGTTGTTATAGTTTAACATAGTTCTTTACTGTCTGTATATCTATAAATGTAGTTGACCTTGTCCATCACAATAAGAAAAGGAAAGTAAGGAAAAGAATATTAAAATACCATTATTTGCAGATTATAAAATCTGCAAATTCAATGGAAAAGCCAACAGAATCAACAGAACCTCATGAGATAAGAGATTTACAATTTTGCAAGTTTCAAAATAGACTTAAAAGCTCTAGTTCATGTCTTTCTACCAGCAACAATCCATCTAGAATATATATGTTAAAATAAGATATCATTCAAATTAGTAAAACATGTAAAAAATTAAATAAAAATAAAGAATATTTTAATTTAAATTTTTTGAAATTAGACATATTTTAAGTTTATGTTCATAAAAATTTCATGAATAGCCAAGTCAATCTTAGAAAAGAAGAATAAAGAGGGATTATTGTTCTTTTGACTATTAAGACATGCTACAACAAAACCAGAGCAATAAAAATTATTTGGAAATGCCATAAGAAAATAAAAAAATAGTCAAAATGAGTTGCATATACATGCTGAAATATTATGTAATATTTAGAAGATAAATTATACACATATACACATAACAATACATAATAATATAGCTGGACCTTTAAAACTTAAAACTTAAAGAAGAAACAATGATACACATCACTACATATGCATATATACACATGCACAAATCACAATATGTCACTGTGTATACTGAGATTATAATAGTAAGAAATTATATATGTGTATACATATATAAATTGTAGGCACTCAAAACAGCAATATAAATTTTGTAATAGCATATAAAACAATATAAAATACCTTAGACTATAGGGGGAAGCAGAGTAGAATATAGTAATGAAACAAAACGAATAAATATAAGAAAACCAAACTTATGAACCAAACCAAGAGGGGATCATGGATGGGCCAATGATGATAATTTTCCCGGAAGCAAAAAAATATATTTAACTCAAATGTCTGCTCTTTTCTCCCAAAATAAAATGAAATATTCCGAGTCATCAAATTACTAACATTTTAGAAATCCATGCAGTGAGCTAAAACAAATAATGCCAGTGCAATAATATTCACTGTAGGATATAAGTAAGCAATCATTTTAATACCACAGAGCTAACATTAACATCCATGTGCATGGCAAAAAGGTGATATGGCAGCGTGTAGGCTATAGAAAAGGTCAGGATATAAAGGTCATAAAACCAAAAATAGAAGATAGCACAGCAAAAAATATGACCTCTCCATTTGTTTTTTTAAAAGTCACTGGTTGTTAAATTTGACTGGATTTCTTTTGAAAATACTGAATAGGCAAAATAATGTGCCTTGGTTTGATACAATGTGGGACAAGGACAACTATCACAGCTGCTGTGAATGAGGTCAATGAATGCTGTCTGATGTACTTGAAATTGTTTTATGTACAGAAAAATATTTAGACTTATACTTTAAAATACCATTCAATTTTTAAGTTAAAATTTTAATCTAGTTTTTTTTGTAAAGCTTTAAACTTTAACTTAAAAATTGAATTACTCTGTTTAAATTCAAGGGAATTTTAATATCCACTTTTAAAGAGACTTTGATTAATGTTTGGTTTCATTGTGAAATTTAATTAACAAAGTCCAATTAACATTTTTAAATGCTTTTATAAATTTAACATATTAAATTTCTATATAATTATTTAAATTGCTTGACTATCAAACTAAATCTTCCCAAGAACTAAAGTAAATCTTATAAGCTGATTATATTAAACTTATAAATAAGCTGATTAGGTTTTCTTAAATGTTTCAACACTGTTTATAAAATTAGAACTATTTAAATATAAAACTATACATCTAAATCACTTAGTTATTGATTTTCAGTTAAAATCAGAGATGTATTTTCTAGACTCTTTATGATAAATTTTCTTCATAAAGTATTTAAAATACCAAATACACACAGATTATAAGTAATATAATAATAATGTTATAATTTGGCTTTATCTCATCCTTCTAATAATAATTTTATATTTCTCATGGCTAATATACATGTCCATTAGGGAAAAATAACATCTTGTCTTCTTACCATAAGCAAGTTGATGTTTCCATTTCTTGCACTGGTTTTGTAACAATTTGAAAGACCTCAGCTATGGCACTATAAATATGGCTCTCAACAAAAAGGATTACCCTGAAACCCATTACAAACATTATAAAAAAAAATCTCATCTTTTTAAAGGGGATAAATGTTGAATTCATATCCTTAGATTCAAGTCACATAAATCTTCAAACTATAGTAAAATTATCCTTATTATTATTTGCTATTCCAGTTGCAGTATACATTTGACTCTCTAACTATAAGAAACTTTTACATTGACATAATTTTGCATAACTTCATTCTAATTTTGGTGTTAGAATTCATAGCCATTCTACTGAGTAATGAATAATCACAGTCCTTTTGTCTTTAGAGTCTGTTCAGGAGTAGAAGTTAAGTCTGGGACATGCCAAAGTTTTGACATGTAGCCGAGAAATAGCCGTTAGGGCAGTAAGACCAAAGAGAACCTGGCCTCTTCACTTCAGAATAGAAGGAGAGATATACTCTCAAAACAGAAAAAGGTTTTAGATTCTGGACATTCAAAAATAGCAAATGTTTATTATAGTCTTTCTATTTCCTATATCCCATTGTGTTTCTCCATTGTTGTTCCAGTTCTTTCCGCATATTATGTTCCAAAACTTGTGAAATTTCCTATTGACTGAACAAATTTTTACGCTGGCTCTTCTCTATAGCTGTATTTAGCTGTATTTCTCACTACTCATTTTATGCTCATATAGTCTGCTGAAATGGGATAGTTTACCTTTTCCTTAACACATCCTTAAAAATTTTTGTTAGTGTCTTTTTTTTTAATATTATAAATTGGAAATAAATAATCTAGTTTGTTTTTAAAGCTGTCTCTTAATAGATGACATAATAGGATGGAGAGCAACAAGAAAGTCAGTGAAGAGGAAATAGAATGGTTTAGGAAAGAAGTGACAATTACCTGCTCAGACAATAAAAGTCCATGTTGAAGTTCTCATTAACCTAAAAAATAAAAAAATAAAATTTTTAATTTGAATTACAAAAACCATATAATTAAATTTTAATATGGTTAAATTTAACCAAATTGGACATATCTACTGTACGTTGCCACTATGTTTTGTTTGTGTGATTGAGGTGTCCTTTCTTTAAAAAAATATGGGTTAGGGGTCAAGATGGTGAACTAGGTAAAAGCAGGGTTCACCTCCTATCAGGTTGTAATTAAAATTACAACCAAATTATGAAATAACCAACGTGGAGAATCATCTGTCGTCCAGCTAATCATAACATGTAATCTGATAACATAAAGAAGGAGCCACATTGAAGCTGGTAGAAGGGGCAATGTTGTGAATTGGCCTAGACTCACATCTGCAGGTGGCGGTAGAACATGGAGAGTGAGGCTGCAGAGGCCCCCTGAAGGAGAAAGGGGTCCTAGCCCCAAATGTGGCCTCCCTAGCCCAGAGAAGAGGAGTTCTCCAAAAATCTGACTTTAAAAAACAGAGGGGATTCTGGCCATCCAGATCAGGTGGAAAAAAAACTGAAATCCCAGATGCTCCTTTAAAGGGCCCACACACAGGCTCTCTCACCTGTGGACACACTCTGGGTACCTGCAATGGCACAGAGGCTCAAGAAAGATTCATATGGGGAAAGACTGCATTACCTGGTACAGGAAAGAGGGGTGGACAGCTGGCTGCTATTGTGCCTTAATAAGGACACCCCCTACTGGGAAGACTACAAACTGGGCAGCCAAACTGAGGCTGTATTGGCCTGACTGCCCTTGTCTCCCTGAGATCCTGCCCCAAACAATCCACAAAGTGCCCAAAGTCTATTGACAGGCAGACACTCCTGCCCTGCCCTTATCCATGGTTGTGCTTTCTGCACAGGAAACAAACCTCAGCTAATGCGGTGAGCAAATTTCAGGGAACACAGTGACAGAAAGATACTGCTACTAGCACACGATACAATATCTCTTGGGCAGATTACAGGGGTTTGTGGGCCCATCCCAGACAGCAGTGGGTCTCACATGATATGTGACTTTTGCAGGAACCCATGGTACAAGAATTGGTAGCAAATCTGGTGCTATATAGGCCAGATGGCCATGTGCATCACTGAGGTGCTGCCCTACCTAACCCACAAATTGCCTATGGCAAGCCTATTCCCAGGAAACCCAGTCCCATCCTGTGCTTTCTTTGGAACACAACTTCAACAGCTCTCAGTTCATGCAGCCCACACAAAATCCATGCATCTGGGAGAAGCTTTTGATTGCAGGCCACAAACTCATACATATGAGCTTTAGTAATTCTTGAACAGATTGGGTGTTTACAGGCCTGAGGTGGGCAGTGACTGACCTTGCTGCAACCTGAGACTTGTACAGTGAGTCACAGAGACAGTACAGGCATATAAACTGACACTGCAGTAGCAGGGGAAAATTTTCTCAAGATATCAAGGTGACTTTCTGGGTCCCTGTACTACCCAACGCATATATCATCCAGAGGTTCTTCCAGTTGCGGACTCTTATGAGCAACTGACAGGTAAATTCAGGTCTTGAGTCACACTGGTCCTTCTGTTAAGCCTCTCCAGGCCTGGTTCTGGAGTAATAGGACTGCAACCAACAGCATTGTCTCTTCTATGTACCTATAGATACAGCATAAGCATCAATGATATGCTGTTTGCTTTGAAGCTCTCACCAGGTAGCCCTGAACAATCAAAGGCAGCAGCTGACTTCGGCCTACTGGGGAGCTCCTCTCAAAGGGTCACAAAACCAGTGCGCCCAGAGGCTGGCCCTAGACTACAACAGAGGAATTCATGACTAGCCCCACAAGCAGCACACCCCAAAGGGTGGTCTCAACAGGTATACAAACTTGCTAGGACAAATCCCACTCAGTGGGGTCAGTATCCACATAGTAGCTCTTACCTTGTGGGTATAGCCAATTCCTACAATTAGCCAGCCTGAGCGTTAATCCCATCCACTGCTGTACAAACACTAATAAAAGCTTAGCTATAATAGAAGATCACACACAATCCACAAAAAATCACATCCAGAACCCTCAGCACAGGTGGTTAGGGAGAATGTGCCACTGGCCCATGAAGAACACCTTACACATAAGGCCATCTTGCCAAGATTGAGAGACAAAACAAATCACATAGAAATGAACACAGAGAGGCTAATAAAATAACACATAAAAAGAAAAGTCACAAATGAAACAACAGGAGAAAACTCCAGAAAATAAACTAAATTAAATAGAGGCAAGCAATTTACCAGAGACAGGGTTCAAAATAATGGTATTAAGGATGCTCATTGAACTTAGGGGGAGAATGGATGAGCTCAATGAGAACCTCAACAGAGAAACAGTGAGCATAAAAGAGGACATAGAAAACATAGAAAAGAACAAGATAGATATGAAGAATACAATCATTTAAATGAATACTACACTAGAAGTATTCAACAGTAGACTGGATGAAGCAGAAGATCAAATCAGCAAACTAGAATACAAGGTAGCAGAAAACTCCAATTGAAATAGCAAAAAAAGAAAAAGAAAAAAAATGAGGATAGTTTAAGAGATCTCTGGGACAACATGAAGAGTAACAGTATCTGCATCAACGGAGTACCAGGAGAAGATAAAGAGCAAGAGATTGAGAATCTATTTGAAAAAATGACAGAAACTCTTCTAATCTGGAAAGACATAAAAGTCCAGGAAGCACAAATAGTCCTAAACAAGAGGAATTTAAACAGACCGACACCAAGGCACATAATTAAAATTCCAAAGATCAAAGACAAAGAGAGAATCTTAAAAGCAGAAAAAGAAAGGCAGCTAGTTACCTACATACAAGGGTATCTCCATGTCTGCTGATTTTTCAAAAGAAACTTGGCAGACCAGAAGAACTGGCAAGAAATATTCAAACTTGTGAAAAATAAGAATCTACAACCACAAATAATCTACCCAGCAAGGCTTTTGATTAAAATGTAGGTAAGATAGAGTTTCCCAGACAGGGAAAAGCTTAAGAAATTCATCACCAATAAGCCAGTATTACAAGAAATATTAAAGAGACTTCTATGATAAGAAGAAGAGAAAAAAATTAATACAAATAATAAATGGCAATAACTATGTACCTATCAATAATCACTTTAATAATCCAATCAAAAGACATAAGATAGCCAAATGGATAAGAGAACAAGATTCAGACATGTTGTCTACAGGAGACCCACTTCAGATCAAATGACACACACAGACTGAAGGTAAAGGGATGGAAAAAGATATTTCACACAAATGGAAATTTAAAAAATGCCGGCATAGCAATACTACATCGAACAAAATAAACTTTTAAACAAAGGCTATAATAAGAGGCAAAGAAGAGCATTGCATAATAATAAAAAAATAAATACATCAAGTGGACATAACCCTAGTAAACATATACATACTTAACATAGGAGCATCTACATACATAAAGCAATTATTGACTGACAGAGATCAACAGTAATACACTCATAATAAGAAACTTTAACACCCATCAACACCAATAGACAGATCTTATAGATAGAAATTAACAAGGAAACAATGGGCCTAAAAGACACACTAGATCAGATAGATTTAATAGATATTGTCAGAGCATTTCACCCCAAAGAGGAAACAGAAAATCTTAATCAACTGATCACCATGAATAAAATTGAATAAGTAATCAAAAAACTCCCAAGAAACAAAAGTCCTGGGCCAGATGGTTTCATAGGCAAATTTTACCAAAAATTCAAAGAATAATTAATACCTATTCTTCTCAAGCTATTCCAAAAATTTGAGAAGAGAGAAAACTTTCTAATTCCTTTTATGAGGTCACCATTAACATGTCCAAAATCAGACGAAGACATTACACACACACACACACACACACACACACACACACACACACACACACACACAAACTATAGGCAAATATCTCTTATGAACATTGATGTAAAAATGTTTAACAAAACATTAGCAAACTGAATTAAATTAATTAAAAATACATTAAAAATATCATAGACCATGATCAAGTTGGATTTATTCTTGGGATGCAAGGTTGGGACAATATCTGTAAATCAATTAATGTCATATACCACATTAACAAATCAAAAGATAAAAATCATATGATCATATCAATAAATGAAAAAAAGGGTTTGACAAAATCCAGCATCCATTTATGATAAAAACTCTCAGTAAAGTGGGAATACAGGGAACATATCTCAACATAATATAAGCCACATATGACAAAACTACAGCTAACATTATGTTCAATAGGAAAAGGCTAAAAGCATTTCCTTACGATCATGAATAAGACAAGGATGCCTACTTTCACCACTTCTGTTCAACATTAGATTGGAAATCCTAGCCACAGCAATCAGATACAAAAGAAAAATAAAAGGTATCTAAATTGTAAAGGAAGAAGTAAAATTGTCATTATTTTCAGATGATGTGATGCTATATATAAAGAACCCTAATGATTACACACAAAATAAAACTGTTAGAACTGATCAATGAATTCAGTAAAGTAGCAGGATACAAAATTAATATTCAAAAGTCAGGTGCATTTTTATATGCCTATGATGAACTTTCAAAAATAGAATTAATAAAACAATCCATTTACAATTGCATCAAAAACAGTAAAATAACTAGGAATTAAACAAAAATAGGTAAATGAACTGTTCTCAGAAAATTATGTCATTGAAAAAAGAAATTGAAGAAGATAAAAATAAATGGAAGCATAAACCGTGCTTATGGGTAGGAAGAATCACCATCATTAAAATGGCCCTCCTACCCAAACCAATCTATAGATCAATGCATTCTCTATAAAAATACCAATGGCATTTATCAGAGAGCTAGAACAAAGAATCCTAAAATTTACATGGAACCATAAAAGACCCGATAGCCACAGCAATCTTGAGAAAGAAGGACAAAGTTGGAGGTCTCATACTAGCTAATATAAAACTACACTACAAGTCTGCAGAAATCAAAACAGCATGATACTGGCATAAAAACAGATACATTGATGTGTAGAACAGAATAGAGTCCAGAAATAAATCTACATTCATACACACATTTAATATATGATAAAAGAGGCAAAAATATACAATGAGGTAAATACTGTTTCATTTATAAATGGTGTTGGGAAACTTGGACAGATAAGGAAAAATAAAATAAAACTGGACGACCTTCTTATACCTTATACAAAAACATGGCAGAGTGATAGATGTCCCCAGATCTCTCCCCTTGAAACAACAATAAATTGAACGTCTAAAACTGAACAAAAAACACCTAAACTGCACACCAGCATATCTGAGCTTGGGATCTACACATAAGAGCTACCACAAGTCAGAACCTTGGGTTTGGGCGGTGGACTGAGAGAAATAAAAAAGCTGCCTCTCGAAGCCACCGGAGTTCCCAGAGGAGAAGGGCAAGGGGAGAAGGTGCTGCAAATTCCCTGAACAGCTCTGCTTGAGAGAGCTGTGAGTTGCTGTGGCCTGAGGCAGAACCCAGACATCAAGACAGAAAGCAGAGAAGCAGGATAGCAGAGAAACAGTAGTTGATTTTTACCAACCGCAGTTTGCAAAATGGAGGCTGAGCCACAGCCCCCAATCTTCTACCCAAAGGACCCCTCCCTCCATAACCTCCAAGACCAAACACCACAGAGCCCAAGGGAATCTGACCAAATGCTACCAAAACTGTTGCTAACACTGACAGAGACTGAGACTAAGAATAGTGAATACAATTAAACATCTATAAGAAAAAATAAAAAGGCATTATTAAGGCTTTATATAAAGCACGGATTCAAGAGGCTTAGATGCCACCTACTGGAAACCAAAAGAAAAATGCCTTCATTGCAACAGGCTAAACAGAGACCTTTATATATTAAATCTTTCTGGGAAAAAAAGAATACATTTCCATTAATACCTAGGAGGAGAAACAGTCTATTAAACACCATACAACCAAGATAACAAGGAATCTCGGAAAGAAAGAAAAAAATCTCCAGAAAATAAGCTGACAAACAGAACTATGAGACTTAAGTGACAAAGAATTCAGGAGGGTACTACTGAAAAAACTCAGTGACTTCCGAAATGAGTCACATCAACACATTCAGGAATTGGAAAACAACTTGATAAGCAGAATGACTTCTTTAGCAAGGAGACTGAAATTCTCAAAAAGAACAGAATAGATTCTCTAGAAATTAAAAAAAAAGTTGAAAAATGAAAGTTGAAAAATGAAATAGCAAGCTTGAGAAATACAGTCGATCAAATAGAGGAAAGGATCGGTGATATCAAAGACAGAAATCTAGAAATAAATCAGAAGGAAGATGAGAGAAACTGAAGAATGAAAAATAATGAAAGAGAAATACAAGAACTAGCTGATATCATCAGGAGAGAAAAATATAAGAATAATGAGCATTAATAAGGTGAAGAAAAGGAGCAAGGATTAGAAAGCATTTTCAGACAAATAGTTGACAAGAATTTCCTGAATGTAAGAAATGAGCTGGAGCTTGGAAATCAAGAAGTCAACAAAACATCTAATTATCTCAACCCAAAAAGTTCTTCACCAAGACACAATATATTAAAATTATCAAAAATTAACAATAAAGAAAATTCTCAAGGCAGCCAAGGAGGAGAAAACAATAATTTATAAAGAAAAACTCATTAGATTATCCTGGGGCTTCTCAGCACAAAACTTACAAGCCAGAAAGGAGTAGAATCAAATTTTCAAACTATTAAATGAAAGGAACTACCAGCCTAGAATAATGTATCCAGCTAAACTCTTCTTTAGATATGAAGGAGAAATTAAGACCTTCCCAGACATACAAAAATTGAGAGAATTCTCTACTAGAAAGTCTGCACTACGGGAAATACTGAAAAGGGTCAGCTCACCTAAAACAAAATGACAAAAACAAACAAACAAAGAAAAAACAAACAAAAAAATCATAATTAGGGGTAAGGTGACTGTCAGGCAAATAGAAACAGAGACATGCAACTCTTACTAAGAACAGAGCATTACAAGCTTAAAAAATAAGAAAGGAATTGCTATAGCAAGATAGAGGACAATCTTCTGACAACCAGAGGGGAAGGGGTTTGGAGGGCTGGGAGAAAGCAGTGAAGGAAATGTAATCAGCATTAATGTAATGGCTATGTGTAGAGCCAGAGGGAAGATAATCAGGAGAATTGTTTCATAAATGTCTAATCAATGTACTGTATACTTGAAACTAATAATGAAATGAAATAAAATGGTAAAAAATATGCATAAGTGTTTCAGAGTAATAAAATTCAATTCTTATTTGAGCCCATGTAATAATTAACTATTTTACCCAGTAGTACCGTGGGACATAATACTTAAAGTGTAAATTAAACATGAAGTAATATTGATGAAGCCATAATAAAACTTGAAGAAAAATTAAAATATATATATATATATATATAATGACAGATTTTTTACAAATAATTTTAATACCTTCCCCTTTAATATATATTAACACAGAAAAAATCAATTAGTAGGCTTTTTATGTGAATTGCCTCTTTAAAAAATTACCCGAGGAAATCTAAAATTTAGAGATAATAGTGGTTAAGCTCTATTTTATAAGCTGAGGATTGTCTCTACAACCAGTAGAAACAAAATATTTCAAAGCTTAGCATGATAATCTCAGGATTGATTCATGTTACTGCAAATGCAGTGTTTTATCTTTTCTTCTGGCTAAATAAAATAAGTCAGACAAAAAAGTTGAGAACCATATGATTTCACTCATAGGTAGAATATAAAACTGAAAGCAACAAACAAGACAAAGAAGCAATACTCATAGACTCAAGCAACAGTTTAGTGGTTACCAGAGGGAAGGTAGGGTGAGGGAGACAGACAAGGGTAAAGGGGGTCAAATATTTGGTGCGGGAAGGAGATTTGACTTTGGGTGGTGAACACAGAATGCAATATACAGATGGTGGATTGTTGAATTGTATACTTGAAACCTACATAATTATATTAACCAATGTCCCCACTCAATAAATTTAATTTTAAAAAATATTTGAAAACTAACAATAAATCTTCTGAGGGAGGGAAAAAAACACAAAAGGGTGTTTTCAATTAATACTTATTCTGTAGTTTTCTCTCTAACATTTTGATTTTCTACTTGAGCCTAGAGGTGACTTTATTCAGTTTTGTTATTAAGCACTTGACAGGATTTTTAAATGAAAATAAACAAGCCTACACATTTAGGGAAGAGTTTGCCCAGGTTCTATTTAGAAGGGTGTATATAGCTAATCTAAATATTTGTCTGCTTCTGCAAACCACCTTATGCCTACAAGTTAAAAACTGAAAAGCAAATGAATTAAAGAATTGAGTGTACTTTTGAAAAGCCTGTTCTCTACTTATGGTTTTGCTGCTCAAGAATAAGGAGACTTTAGCTCTAAGCACCAGTTTTCTTATTTCTTAACAGATAATTATAATTATTATTGAAAATGTTCTTCTGATTCTTATTTAGGAATTTTTCAAGAGTATTGATATTCTAGGGCTTTAAAATAGATCTTTACTGCATAATCCAAACAGCAAGTGTGACTGCTATTCAAGGAGAGAAACAATTCCACTGTAGAAACAGAATTAGGTATCAGTTCTGAGGACATATATTAGAAAATAAGGTGGAAAACTGGAAGCTTAGGAAATCAGGAATGGCTTGAAATGTTAAATAAAACAGCATTAGAATAAAGATATTAGGCTGTGAGATAGAAGGAGTATTTTGTTTGGATTTATATTAATTTGGTTTTGATTGTGTAGTTTTAGGTCAATTCCTTTGATTTAGGGATACAGAGAAGACACCCTACAAGATACAGCAATGAAAAAAATAATGTGTATGCCCGGCAAGATATTTATAGAAAAGGTATATGAATTGGGACCAGAACTATCATGTGCACTATCTTCAACATATAGGATCAAAGCCTCTTAACTAAATATTGAAAAATTTATTTCCTCTCTACAAAATTACAAAACTCATTTTTCTTTATTCAAATATTTTAGCATGTAGTAATGAACTTAACAAGACTGCTCAATTTACTGTCATTATACATACTTATTTAAAGTTAATAAAATTATTTTCTATGTTCATGATACCTAAAGAAAACTAATTTTGGAAAATATTGAAAATATCAGTTTTGATTTAATTATGCATGTACAAAGCAAAAATTTCTACAGCTTCAAATCATATGTATTAATTCATACATTTATTTAATGATTCATTCTATTAAGTATCTCTTTAACAAAAATATATATTGGCCACTTTGTCATATGTTAAAAATAAGTTGAATATATTAAAACAATATCAAAATTTTAGATTCAGACTAAAGTGAATTCAAATTTTATTTACTTTTTTTTTCTAGTTGTGCAATTTAGGGAAAGTTGCTTAATTTTTCTTATACTGAGGTTCTTTGTCTACAAAATGATGATATAATATGTGCATTTTATTAGAGTATTGTAGGAATTAAATGAGATTATGCACCAAAACTTAACATAGTTTTTAGACAATGCTAAAAATATAATTATTCTTTCATTAGTATAAAAAATCTATATAAAATATTAATGAAAAAGCAAAAGCAATTCACTTGTTGAGTGTATTATATGGAAAGATGATCAATGGAAAGCTTTTGGTAATAGAATCTATGTGACCCAGCTGTAAAGGAAATCTGCATTAGAGAAATTAGAATATGCAAAAAAAAAAAAAATCTAAAAATTCTTTAGTTCCTGTGGGTCTCCTCTTATTTGTCATAATTATCACCTTGAAAATTAGGCATTGTTATATTTCTTCTATAAAGGAAAAAATGAAAACTCAGAAAAGTTTAATAGTGTAGTCCAGTGCTTCTCAAACTATTGGTGGTGAAGGGCCAGTTACTTTTAACTTCTAATTCAGCAGGTAGTAATATTTTTGTAACATATAATAAAAATTAACATATAAGTGGAATAAAAATAAAAACTTACATAATATATATTCTAATTGTATTATTAGATTAAGTAGTTATACAATTAGTTTTATAAATGTAGACAAAATAGGCAAAAGAGAAAAAAAGAAAATAATTATAAACACTATATTTTATTTATTGAAAGTATGTATATAAATGATTAAGAGATGCTATTACATATATCATTTTTGTTATTCCAATATTATAAGTAAATGAAAAGTTTTGAATTAAAAGCAATTATGTATATTAAATGCCTATGAACATTTAAAAAAACAATATATATACCAATATTTAAAGTTATTAATGTGACAAAGAATCTGAATCTCTACATGTTAATTTACTTAATTTAGGTTGGATTGATGACAATATTATTTGCAAAGGATAATAAATATTTAAATATATCAATGTTTTGTTTGAACAATGATCTTAGTAACCAATCTTAAGAAGTATGTTAATAGAATAGAAGATATTTTTAAAACCTTTCAGCATGCTCAATATATTTATCTTTAATTTTCACCCAAAATGATGCAAATTATGCTGTATTTTCAAAATCATCTTCAATTCTCATCAGTAGCCAGTTTTACAAACTTATCTTATAAAACTAATCACATAATCAAATTTAAATCATTTTGTAATGAAAGAAAGGAAATCTAGATCCATGAGTTTCCTATGTATGGGTTTCCTTTTTATGGAAAATAAAATTAAAATGATATAGCAAATGATTAAGGTGTTCACTAATAACATTTTTGCAAATGTCCAACATCAAGATCATCACCCACCTCATTTGTAATTTTTAGATTATGAAATGTATTCTAACAATCTGTGAATACTATTCTAAACTTTAAGCTTTTGTATGTATCCTTGGTTTTATCTGTCACTGAAAATATGTGAAATTTCTTCTATGCATGAGGTAATACATAATGAAAACTACCAAATATATTAGACTAATAAAGCAAATCTAGCTTTTCAGTTCACTTCCTTAAAAAGCTGGGACAAAGCCAGTTTTTATCTTGAAGAATTAAGAGTTTGTTCCATATTTCAAGCACTCAACAAAATATTAATTTCAATCAACCAGGATATTTCTACATGGAATACCAGTTGTTTATAGTTATCTTCTATATTATTATATAATTAAAAGAACATTTTAAAATATAACACATAGACTTTACAAAATTTACATCTAAATCAACTGTATAGACTGTATAGCTGACAGCTGACTTGCTATTCTATTGTTTTGGCAATACTTTCTCTGTGAAGATGTGGTGCATCAATTTACTTCTGGTCTAAGCTTCTTATTCTGAGTTACTATCCTGCAGAATATACTCCTATACAAAACTTAAATTCTAAACCCTATTTGTTGACAATGTTATCTTTCATAGTTTTACACAATGCAAAGCTAGTTGCATTTGTCAATAATTAATCTGAAAATAATCCTTCAATCATATAACCATGATGTTTAAATTGCATAAATTCTAAAATAATTACCATATTATGCTATGAATTCATCAAATTGTAATGAAACTTACTTTGCTAGCTTTTTCTTTCTATAGGTTGGTTTTCTATATCATCAACCAGTTCTTAAATATGTCATCTATAGGTTTTCTATAGGTTGGTTTTCTATATCATCAACCAGTCCTTGAATATGTCAAGATATAATTTTATTGGAAATGGCTACTTGAGTGATCTGCTTTGCATAGAAACATTTTCAGATAAACTCTTCAATATAGTTGATCTCTTTTACTGTCTTTGATACTAGTTTCTCAGTAATTTTATATATGGTGTTTTTATCCTTAGGAAACCAAAGTGCTACAAAGCCTACAAAGTAGTAATGTTTATATGTAAAATATTGAATATCTACTGCTGTCAGATTTTTATTTCAAACAGTTCTCTTCAAACAGTTACATATTTTTTGATGAAATCTCCAGTGGAGCTTCCTCACTTGCTTCAATCTGGCCAAGTTTCTCTGGAGGCACTCTGATCACATTTCATCTGGGGCTAATATATATGTCGCCTCACTTCTTTCTAGTGTTGGACAAGAGTTCCTGAATTGCTTGTGTCTGTCTGAGGTATTGCAACTTTTGATGGGGAATATTCCTCATTTGCTTTGTGTATGAGACAAATTTATTGAGCTCTCACATGTCTAAAAATGATCTGCATTCTATCACATGTTTAATTTATTTTTTTAAAGTGACTGGGTAAATATTTTAATTAGAAAAGAGGTTCTTTTAAATTTTTAAAAACATTTTTAGTGAATTCTGGCTTCCAGTTTTGAGCATTTCACTTTCCCTTTTCAGAAAATTTAGCCAGTTCTTTCTCCAGTGTTTAAAATTTTACAAATAAATATCTTATTGTTGATCTGTACTAATCCATTTTGCAGGGCATAGAAATGGGACCCGTCAATCTGAAAACTGTTTTTTCTTGAGAAATTTCTTTCAATTAAATAGTTGGATAATATCTGTTTTTTTTTATTACTATTTTTAGAATTATTATTTGGAAGTTGAGTCTCCCCTACAGGTCTTTTAATTTTCTTAACCTTTCTTTTCTGTTTCCGATTTTTAATGTTTTTGGATCTGAGAATATATCTTTGCCTTTTTATTTAATATTCAGCTTTTGTTTTTGGTCCTTGTGTATTCAATTTCTAAGAACTTTTGTTTTGTTTGTTTCCAGGATGGTTCTTTTATTCCTAGCATCTTGTTATAATTTCATGGATTCAAAAAATCATTAATTTTTCTGATAATACTAATGATGGTATATTTTAAATTTTCTTTTCTGTTGTCTCTGTTTTTCACCTGATTTTTTTCTCTTTGTTCATTTGAATCTTTGATTTCTAATTTAGATGCTTTTCTCAATTCAGCAACGATTGGCTGGCTATTCATTCACATCAGGTTGAATTCATTCATTTTATATCTATGACCTTCATTTTAACAGGACCTGATCCATCTCATTAAGAAACTCCTAATATTATTATATTTAAGTCTTTTTTAGAGGATTGGTCAGGTTACTAAAAGGAGATTTTCTGCTTGAAGAAGGGTGGAGAAAGGTATGTATTTGGCTGCCAGCCTTTGGAACTCTAGCAAGAAAATAAAATAGCTTTCTTTCAATATTTATTATTCAACTTTTATTTAACCATATGTTTAACATCACACTAAGCCCAAGAAAGCCTTGGGGTTTGTCTTGAGAAAACTGGGCAAAGACTGGAGAGAGAGACTGCTGTGGAGGAAACAATTCCTATCCAGTATAAGTGCAGTTTTTTGAAATTTACATATATATGCCAATGAGAGTTCTTTGCAAAAGCTGATGTCCAGATACCAGTGAGATTACATCAGTAATTGTGAAATCTGAAGTATTAGTTTTAAATTAATATGACAAAGCCATTAATTAGACAACAAGAAAAAAAGGTAAATTTGTTTTAAAAAAAAAGGATCAAGAATAAAGTCAGTAATTAATGCAGAGGAAGTCAGAAAAGGGGATCTAGTTTTGGACAAGTGATACAGACATTAATTAACATGCTAGCCCTATCCTTCATGAGGTTAGACACAAGTATGACAGTGAAATGTTCAGAGATTTTCTGACCCCCTCATACACCTTTCATATTTAATATTGATCTTTAACACAGAATTAAAAGTAGTTATATGAATCAAAGGAAATTTCAGGTTAATCACCCAATTATATGAAGTGCATTTTTGGTTTCTATCTCTATACCACATTTCCTTGATTCTAAAATATCATCAATTTTAAAATACACTATTGATTTAATAATAGATTTTAGAGAAAAGCAGCTTCTACCATATTTCATGTACATACTGAAAAAATGTATCTTAATATCAGAAACTAAAATAAGAAAACTTTGACATCCTATCATTAAGAAACACAGGAAAAACTTCTGTACTTGCAATTCAAGCAGATCTTCAAATAGAAATTAACACATATGATTTCATCTGCAAAAATAGTACTGTAAACATTGTCTCTAAGAAAAGAGAGGGTACTGTCAAGTTCTCCTGGTAGAGTTGGCCTATTCAAGTAAGAAACATAGGACCTTTTGCCTATCTAAGAACTAAAAATAACTACAGAAGCAATTTAAAGACTGTGTTCTGAGAAATATAAATGTTATTGTATTTTTTCTAAATTAGAAAATATATGTATTTGTCTAGTGATGATCTTAAATATTAGTGAATTTTTATTCAATTATTCTTATAATTATTTGGAAGTTTGTATTTTAAATATGGCACTAAATGCAGAAATGTGACAAAAACTTCTTCCAGCTGGAAGGGTCTCATGCAAGATCAAATTGTGCACTTATCACAATATTAGGGTCATTGAGTGCATAGGGTGGCAGATAAAATTTTCACAGCTTTAAAACATCACATACAGCTGGATGCATAGAAAGTGCTCTATAAATACCCTCTTTAGATTTCAGTATCTACTCCCTGGAAGGACCCTGAATGAAGTGAAAGAAAATTGCTGGATATTAGTGCTCCTATCACCATTCTTTGTTTTTTGTTTTGTTTTGTTTTGCTTTGTTTTCCCATTACATAGCAATTAGTGTGGCAGCCACAGCCCAATTTTTAATGACCTGAGAAATGTGATAGTTTTTGTCATTTGACAAATTATATTCTATTACAGAATAAAATGAGATTTTTCTAAAAAACAGTTCTATTGCTTTAAATAAATTAAGTAATTTACATAGGGCATTTTGTTTTATCTTGATTTGAATGAAAAGAGGAAACCATATAAAGCTAAAATACATGTAAATATTTGTATAATGTTCCGTGCTTTAAGAGCTCTATTCATTAATTACTCAGTGATAAAAAAAAAAAAAAACACAATGGAATAACTGCACCTGATCAGTGTGACTTGCTTGGATATGTCATTCATTCTCTGGCTTTCTTTGTTCAGGTCCAGAGTCAGTCATTTATTAGCAACTCATACATATTTTCAAAGGCAACACTAAACAGGAAAATAGTAAGATCACTTGCTATATCTCATGGAAATTACATTTCTTAAATGCAGCCCATCCATAGGATGAAATAATGACAAAATAACATGTAATTTCATAACCAATTATATTTATTTTTCATAAATCATTATATATATTTCATTGTAAAAATTAGATATGAAAGCAATTTATTTTCTATAGAAACCAGTGCTACAACTTTTCCTAACCACTCTGTGCTAGACTAGAAGTTATTTCAAGAGCAGACAGATGCTAGACTAGAGAATATAGAGTCCATAGCATCAGCCCCCATAACATCTGGTATCTATTTCAAAGAGTGTTTTTTATACCCTGCCATATTTTTTATACTATATTTTCTCATCATTTATTTTTTAACTCATCTTGTTATTTTCATCTTCATTCTTTTTGATATATTTTTTTCTTTAACCGAAATGCATTAATTGAAATATACATTCATTATTTCATTCATTCAACAGCAATTTATTTAATACCTACTCTGTTCGAGATCTTGCTTTAGACACTGAAAATATCACAAATAAGATTTCTGCCCTCCTGTATTGTGTGTTCTAGTTGATAAAGACAGAAACTTTTAAAAATAAGCTATGATTATAATTAGGAAAGGAGAAATGTAGGATCACTAATGTGTGGGGCTCTAATGTTTCTTTCCTCTCTTCCTGGGCTGGTGCCAAAATGTTGTGTAGAGCTGTGTGTAAATGAGGTTTCAACATTTTTATTTTTGGACAACTAGTCTGAGGGAGCTCTCGGGACTTCCAATACAAGTCAGATATAAATGTTAAGAGTATGTACTATCTGTTTTTATACTCATTCTTATGTCTTCAGGACATACAGAAGCTTCATCTCCTAAAGACCATTGCCACTTGATGATGGAGCTGTCTGGAAATGCTCCACTCTAGGGATTAGTGGGGCAAATAGAATATATCCATGTTGCCTATTGAACTGTGTCCCATAATCAAGTCTTCAGTCTCTAATAGGGGCAATAATAACTACAATTAAAAAAAAAAAGTTGAGTAAGAAAAGAATGACTGTGACTATACCACATTATGATTATGATTCTGTTATGATTATGATTCTGCAACAAGACTCCATACAGTACCCAGATCTATCACAAATACTGTGATTATCATTGAATTAGTTGTATACAAAAAGAAAAGCGTCAGAGAGACTTGTCCTACAGACTAAACCACCTATAGAACCTTCTTTTGCTAGGCTCTGCTCATGCATTCAGGTCAATTAATGAGTCAAAGCCACTGATGTGATATATGGTGCCTCTGAGATCCAGGGAGTACACTAAGGAAGATGGCTCTATATCATTAACAGATATAACATATTACAACTTAAACTTTGCTTCAGATGAGACATATTAACATTAATATAAACTCTAAATCCTCATGAAGGCAATAATCTTCAAAATCTCTGAAAATTTACTTGTGATTGCATAAAATGCATATATATTATGAGGTACCTAAATCCCTTCACTAATAAAAACCTTCAACAGGAACCACCAGCTAATTAATACAATCAGTGAAAGAAGGGCCTTCAACACCATGTCAGAATTTTTTTTAACTTTAAATTTATTTTTCATGGGCACAATTGTGTCCATGCTTTAGAAGAAAAAACTGAGAAGATAAGAATCATTTGTAGATACCTGAGCTAGCATATTGAATCCAAAATTTCTGATAACTGAACTCTTTTCACTTTGCTACTCCTTGGTCTAGCACTCAAAAATCCATTAATATTTCAAGTTTTTTCACATTTTAAATTAGCTAGGTCTTTTCATTGGGAATAGGAGAGATCTATTCTTTCTGAATTTTCTTCTGAAAATGCTTTCTTGAGATATACTTGAACCTTGCATTGGTTTCTACTTAGAGGTCAGTAGACAGCAAGAGGGATTTTGGTATAGCTGAAGACAATCAGTTTTTCCATGGGGCCATTTTCCCTAGGTGTGTTGGCTGACTCTTCATGGTGTTTTAGATCATAGTCTGGATCAAAATCTGGGGTTGATAATTCTGATTGGTGATGCCTGGGCCAAATGATCATACTCGCACTACAGGGATATTGAGAAAGCCAGTATCTAGCATTTTTATTTTCAAAAGTGGGAGTAAAGCTCTGCTTTGTAAGTTAAACAAAACCATACCAAAGAAGGGGACTGCATTCTGGAAAGCAAAAAAAAAAAAAAGTAAAATGTCCATTGAGAATTCCCTGTGATAGGTGAGCTTGAAACAGTATATTTGGTCTAGAGGTAACACAAGAGGTCTTATGGGCCTTTTAAAGTTGTTGATTATTTACAACCTAGGATGTAATCCAAAATATTAGGATGACCAAGTATTTTCCCTTTATATATATATATATTTTGTTTTTAATAGATATTTAATTTTCAGAGCAGTCTTAGATTCATAGAAATATTGAGCAGAAGAAACAGAGATTTTTCATGCGCCCCTTGCCCACACACATAAATAGCCTCCTCCATTATCAACATACCTCATGGTACACTTGTTATATTTGATTAACCTACATTGACACATCATTATCATCCAAAGTGGATATTTTACATTAGGATTCACTCTTGTTATTGTACATTCTGTGAGTTTTGACAACTGTATAATGACATGTATCCACCATTGTGGTAACATACAGCCTATTTTCCTGCCTGTAACATGCTCTGTGCTTGCCTATTTATCCCTCTCTTCACAATCACTGATTGTTTTATTATCTCCATAGTTTTGCCCTTTCCAGAATGTCATATAGTTAAAATAATATGGTATGTTGCCTTTTTAGATTGGCTTCATTCACTTAATAATGTAAATTTGTTTCCTTCAGGTCTTTTCACGGTGTGTTAGCTCATTTCTTTATAGTACTGAGTAACATCTCATTGTCTGGTTGTGGACAGTTTATTTATTCATTCACTTACTAATCTTGATTGCTTCCAATATTTGAGAATTATGAGTAAAGCTCTAGGTTTCTGTGAGTACATAAATTTTCAACTTCTTTGAGTAAATATCAAGGAACACAATTGCTGACTTATATATTAAGAGTATGTTTAGTTTTGTAAGAAACTGCCAAACTGTCTTCTAAAGTGGTTGTACCACTTTGCATTCCCAGCAAAGAATGAGAGTTCTTGTTCCACATCCTCACTAGCATTTGATATTGTCAGTATTCTGAAATTTGGTCATTATAACAGCTCTGTAGTGGTATCTCATTGTTGATTTAACTTGTATTTTTCTGATGACATTTAAGGTGGAGCACCTTATCATATGCTTAATTGCCATATGTGTATTTTCTTTGGTGAGGTGTCAGTTAAGTCTTTGGTCCATTTTTTAATCAGGTTGTTTGTTTTCTTATTGTTGACTTTTATATTTTAAATTAATCTTTCTATAGCATTGTGCTGTGAATTTAGGAAAACTTGGATTAGCCTATAAATTCTATCTTTTCCAGTATAGTCAAGTGGGAACTCTAGATATATAAAAAATTATCTTTCCTAATAAGTGAAACACCATTGATTAAGATTTTATAGAGCGGCTCTTTTATTTTAGAATCATATTATGCAATAAGTGGCAACAGAATTTTTAAAAATAATTTACTCCAACTTCTCAAAAAATAAGTATTCTCTCTTCACCAAATCCAATCTTATAGACCTTTGCTTCTATTTGACTATCTCAATATATGGAGAACCCACAACCAGTAGAGGTAGTTAAACTACATAATAATTCTACTCATTAGAAAGCTCTTCTCTAATGTTGAAACCAAATTTCTCTGTGCCTTAAGCTATATTCCCAGAAATAGACTCTGAGATGAAGATTTGTGTACACCTTTATGGCATCATGCCCCCTAAATTAACAGTTCTGGGAAAATGAAGGAAGTAAGATTGGACAAAGAGGGGAGTTTAACTATGGTTATATGAAGCCTCAGTTGATTCCTTGTAGAGGTCTAGAGTTAGCCTTTTTAAACTTCCTGCCTTAAGTAAAGAAAGAAAGGTGAGTTCTACTCCCCATCAACAACCAGCCATTAGAATTAGGCTGTCCCTCAGAGAGGATATGCTCTTGCACAAGAAGTTTCTCTTCATTCAAAGGCAATTATGCAGGAGCTGTCATCACTCCCAGCAGCTAGAAGTGTTGCCTTAATTCTCTAGAGGGCACCTAAGTTTGACATTTACTACTACTTATAACTTCTCCCTATTGTTTTTTTTCTGCCTTTGAGAACCAATGAAAAATTTCAATTTATCTTCCACATAGGCCAAGAATATTAGAGCACCCTTTTTTCCATTCAGAAATCTCTAACGTTTTCTCATTTATGATGGTTGCAATCATATACATTGTATATTGACATAGTTCCTCTCCAAAGATGAAATATGGAATTGAATTAATACCATGAATGTGTTTTCAGTGCCTACTATACAGCCAGAAGACTATTTTCCATATGCTCTTGACATTTTAACTTATCCTAAAATCACATTACCTTTTATGAAATCTCATGCTGCCATTGACTATAACTAATGGTAGTCAGTGAATACCCGTCAGTTTTTCTCAAATATTGCTATTTTGCTTTATTCTCTTATTCTGTTCTTCTACAGTTTCATTGCATCCAGGAGCAGAAACTCACATATATATTTTTTTTAATTCCAACTAGATGTCTCATTTTAAAATGTGTAAATTTTCTAAAGATCTTGTCTTATTCTCTAGCTATAATTCTTATCTTAGAACATAGTAGGTGTTCAATCAATATTTTTTGAGTGAATACAGGGAGTTTAATTTCTAACTGGCAAGTAAACTTCTTTAGTTAAATCCAAACTCAAATAAAAACCCTCAGTCATATAAAATGTGGTCTTTCTACTGTTACTCACATGCTTTATTCCAGAGACTTGATGAAATATAATGAAGACAAAAGAGCCAAAGAGCTTCATGATTCTGGCCTTATTTGTTTCAAGTTCCTTGAAATTTCTTGTGTGTAAGAAAGAAGCTTTGTTAACAGATTCCTTTGTGATTTTGAAGTGTGATGAGAAAATTTCAAACCAACTCTTCACTTTTAATTTAATTATATTGATGGAAACTTACACTGAAAATAACACTAGCTATCAATCAAGTTTACCAACTTCTGTGCTCTGAAAAAACTCATCCCAGCTTTTTCCCTATCCCCTCTTTTATCACTGTCTTCCTTTTTATGATTAAGCAAATATCAACCATCTTTCTGAACAAAAGTCAGTATTCAGTTCAATTTCATTTTTAGTGGCCAAAGTAATTGAATGCACTTTTCCTAGCTATAATTAATTATTTACTAAGTTTTTATTAATATTGTTTTCCACACAATTGAAACATATTTGTGATCGATATTGCCTTTACAAGGAATGATGACTTCTTAACCAAAGGTCATCGCATAAAAATTCAGGGAAAAGAGATAAGAAGTAGTTTGTACCACGCCAAGTTAATGGACCATCCAATTCCTAATACTCTAATTCAGCCTGCATATCTGTTTTAATTACAGCTCAACTGATGAAAACTTCACATATAATTACAATCCCATTAATTCAGAATTATTGTAGTGTGATGCTAGGAGATGGTAGAAATTCTGCAATTGCTTTCATGTGGTAGCCTTATGTTTTATAAATTATGTGTAGTCAAAGTAATTATTTGAAGTTCCTTGTAAACTACATTTTTATAACACACACAAAAGGAGGAAGAACTCGAATTTTTTCTAGTGACATTGCTATGTGAATGTTAAATTTGATAAAATGCAAACTTTTTGCAACATTAAAGCAATGTCCTAAGTGCTTTATTTGTAATAGTTTATTTAAACCTTTGTGTTATGAATTATTATCTTCATTTTATAAAGTGAACTGAGACACAATGCAGTTAAGTAAATTGTTAAAGTTCACAAAGCTAGCAAAGTATTGTCTAGATTTGAGCCCAGGCCCTCTGATACCAAGTTCATGATCTATAACAACACACTTTACTCTTCTTTGAAGAAGAAATTATCTGCATATTATAATTACAAAAAATTGGTTAATTTTTCTTATTATTAAAATAAAAAAAAATACATTTTATCATCGACCTTTACTTTCTTGTATGGTGTTGCAATCCTTGATATTAAGTCAGTCAATGTTTAACTTAGTGTTATCTGTCAGGATTTCACCATGGAATGATAACTATAAATAAAATGACATGTTATTTTGGGGATTCTCGTGGATGAGCATGTTCAAAATCTCTTGGTATAAACAAGAGTCCAATATTTTTCATGAATTTTGTAATTTTGATATATCAGTTACTAAGTCTAGATTTTAGAATTTCAGGCCTTAAAATAAGGCCAGTAAACTAAATACAAAAGTTTTACTTCTGAATAATTGAAATTTATACGTGTCTTCACAATATTCATCATAATCATTATTTATATCATTCATTGAGTACATCTTACATGATTTACAAACATTATCTTATTTAATCTTCACGAACCTTTCAGTAGGTAATTTTAGTTTAGTGGACTGAAGTTTAGAAAGGTTAAAGTAACTCTCCCAAAATTTCATAAGTTTCCAATCTCCAATCAGTCACAAGGAGGTAATGAGGCCTTGTTGGGACCCTAGTTTATATGACTCTGAAATTCACATATTTTCTACAGCAGAAGAGTTCATTGTTTGATTAAAACAAATAAAGAAATAGACAAATTCTATTGACAGCTAAAAAAGTATTTCTGTTGGTCAGGGTCTAGTAAGAAGATAGAGATTATAGCAGTCATAAAAAAAGGGAGAACTTAAAATAAAACATGTTAGCTGCATATAAAGTTGTTGCTTATGTAACTAGAAGAGTTAAAAAAAATATAAAGCATCACAGAGGTAGCAACTGCAGGAAGCAGCAAGAACTCCTATGGTCAAGAACACAAAGGTAGGAAACAAAAAGAAAAGATTGGAATTATTAAAAAGTAGAAAGGGGACCCCATACTGCTGAAACTCAGACATCTGAAGAGAAGGCATTTCTTGATTGGTGCTCATTTCCATAAAGTAGAGAACAACGAGGCTAGTTTGTTGGAATAATTGCAAATTGGATTCATCTACTGTTATGGGAAGGAACTGCTGTTGCTGCAGTGAAGAAATGCTGCTGATTTGTGACTTTCATGGAAATCATATAAGCAACAGACAGAAAAAAGCAAGTCCTCTCTCTCTTCTGCAGACTTGCAGTGGCCTTTCTGTCCTCACCAACTGAGCCTTATCTAGAGCCAACAAATAATGAAGGAATGAGGAGCCTCAGCTTCAGCCACAGAAAGTAGAGATTAGAAGGTGACTTTGGATGTGAAATACAATATTTTAATAACTGGAACTATGTTAAAATGATGGACATCATCTGCTTTCCCAGGTGTGTCCTGCTTTGGGAGGGGCCTTCATATATCCATGTATTTATGGAAGAAACTTTGTGCTTAAATCCAAGTGATCTGGGATTTTTTAAAACTAATTTTCTCTTTCTTTACCTCCTTTCTCTATCTCTACTTTTTATTCCTCTAATACATTCTTTCTTATCTTGATCTACTACCTAGAATACTAATTTATGATTTATAAGTAGAGAGTAACGTAGAAATTCAAAAAGATAAAAGAGGGAATGTAAAAAAAATATTCTCTTAACTAGTAAGCTTAGACTTTACAACTAGAAAACAACTTGCATATTCGAGATAAAATATTAGGTGACCTTTAATATTCTTAATGGAATATAGAGAAAAAATGTGCCACGTGTATTCAGGATCTATTCTCAATACTTCTCTCCAATACATAAAGTAGGCAGTAAAATAAATTATTTGTACTGTCACAGTTGTATTGGTTTCATAAATACTTAATTATTAAACTCCATTTTCTCATATCCCTATTACTAAAATTATTTTTTTGCCTTTAACAACAATACTTGGCAGGTATATAATGTAGAATAAATAATCAGTGCAAAATCTCATATTTCTTTTATGAGAACTCTGCCAATGCCAAAGCATATAGATCAAATTTGTGTCATTTCTTTTAACTAATACTGCAATATAGTTCTGAAAGCAAATATAATCAACATATATTTTCATTTCTATAATGTGCCAGGGTCTGAACACTGGAAAATTAAAATATAATAAAGTAAATGGCACTAGATATAGCGATATTTAAAAAATTATAAAAAATATTATGTACAACGCTATGCCATTAGATTTTAACATCAAGATGGAATAGAAATATTTTTGAAAAAAAATAAATTATAAATTATTCATAGAGAAAATAGTACTAAACCATTATTAATCATAAAAGAATCACAATTTGTCAAAAAGTGAAACTCAAAATAGGTGGCAAGCCCAAATGGTTTAACAAACATGTCACAGCTCATTTTTAAGGTCTTAGAACTTGACAAAATTAAGAAGTATAATTTTTCATAGAAAACCAGGATAGAAGATTTTAAAGTTATTACATATTAACACATGAATATCACATATATCTATTTTTTATTTCAATATTAGAAGGGAAACCATAGTTCCTGCTCCCTTGTTTTTCAATATGGAGAGAATATTCATTAGTTTAACATGCTTGCTATCAATTCACTTACTCATAGAAAGAGGAGTACATTTTCTTGTTGAATAAATTTAGAATAAGGAAATAGGCATAAATAATCCCCCCATGTTCCCTTTTTTCCCCTTAGGAATCTGCTTATCTAAAGAATGTGCTGTCTGATGTGTTACTTTCAATAAGTTAAAAAAGCAAGTTTGCTGTGTTTGGGGCACCTGTAGTTTTCCAGCACCAGCAATGACTGGCTAGTTCTAATTCTTGGAACTGGATTTAGTAAACACTACTTTATACCATCTAAGCCATATTTTCCCATCTGTTCTCTATCTGTAATAAAGGCGTTATTTTTAACTTTATCTGCTTAATGTATTTTCCCCATTAGTGTTGATATTTATAGAGCTTCATCAAATCCCAACACTTCCTTATATCTTTTACTTTGAAGCTGAAAAGTTTATTTTAATTATTTTCTGGAAGAATAAAATATCAACTAAATATTAACTAAATTTGAGAATAATAAAATAGATTAAAGAAATGGCTGCTTTTCCCAATCAGATATTAAAATATATCATAATGTCTTTGTAAATAAAATATGTTAAGTAACTACTAAATGATCAGACCTGTCACATCTTGTGGTATATTAGGTGGCTATAGATAGTATAGAATTCTTGAAAAACATCAGGTAGAGGATAACAAAGATCTATGTGCAATATCATTTGCTTCCTTTATTCTTCTCTAGGGTACATTATAAAAACTCTGCCATTGTCTTTTCTTTGAAATCTATGTTTTTTAAAAAAGAGTAAAGGAAAAGACACAGAAAAGCAAACTGAATCATCAATGAAACTAGGAAATAGAAACAAGCATAAAGTAAAATCTATAAAAAAAGGCTGTTCAATGCAGGAAAACTAGACCTAGTTTATGTAGATGTTTAAGAGAAGACTTATGCATTGCAAGGTTTCAGGAAAGACATTTGTCAAAAGTAGAAGATACTTTCTACAAGTACAAACTCTATCAACCCAGAAGGTATAAATATGAATTTTTTATCATCATGTCCCTGAGTCCCTGAGTCCTGGTGAAAGAATTAAAAGTTGCTATATATGATATCTTTGTTTTCTGACCCGTTAGAGGGCTCACATATTTTCATTTCATGATGGAGGATGAAATAGAAACCTGAACAGAGTCTAAATTCCTTCTGGGGAGGAAATGGATCAAAGTTCAAATAAGAACTGAAATTACAACCCTCTGGTAATGTTCTGCTGTCTAAGCTTTCCAGAGATAACACAACCAGAAACATTCCCAATCAGTCTAACTGGCCTTCTGTTAAATTGGCAAAAGGGTGGAGCCTTTCTTTTTTTTAGTAGGTATAAAGCACACTCTGGTTTCAGGGGCTCCACTAAAAAGTACATGCTACTTCCCACCTCCCATTCTTATTCTGAAAAGAAAGAATAAGCAGCGGACTTTTTACTCAAGCTTGAAATGAGAAAAGAAATTGGATTCTAAAAACCACACTGCCCTTCCATCCAAACTCCCGGTAATCAGTGTCTTTTTTTTTTTTTTTTAAGGCCTTAAATATGGAGTAGAAAGAATTTAAGAACACTAAGATTTTTTTTTTTTAAATAATATCCAGTGTATTTCTAAATTCAATAGTTATTCCTTTAGGGAATATTCTCTGGGAACTATTTTATCGATCTAATTTTTCTAAAAGTAAATCCTGGAAAGATGGTTGACAATGATTTTCTACATATTTTTACACTAATATGTAGAATTTTTGAAAATATTAAGTATAAAAAGTACTAGCTTCCAGAAGTTTTAAAAGAAAATCGAATATATGGATGTGTATATATATATATACATACGTGTATGGATATATGTGTATGTGTGTATCTGTGTGTATAATTCCAAAACTAAGCAGTTTAATAGTCCTGATAACACAGGCTATTCAAGCCATGGGAGAACATAAAATTATCAAGAAAGGGTATATAAGACAATAAAGGGAGAAGACTTAGAATAGGATTTCTGCTGAATCAATGCTAACCTAAAATGTAATTATTTATGAAGTCACAAATGAACAATGAACAGACATTCTTGATTCAAGAATATAAATGCCCCCACTTTAGTTTATTATTATTATTATTATTATTATTATTATTATTATTATTATTCTCTCAGTGTTCTCTCCTGGGATATAAAGGGAACAATCTTTCTTTATTTTACCAAATCTTTGCCCATTCTGAATAATGAGGGTTGAAAACAGACACCAGATTAAGAGGCAGTTTTCACTATTTGGCTGCAGCCAGAGAAGAAATTCCCTTAGAGATCTAGGTAAATTGCATTTGGCACTAAATTAGGTGTCATGGAGCTCTTCTTATATAAACAGTATAATTTGAAACAGTGTTCAAGGGCAAAATTTAGACCTATCAATTTGAAGATTCTCTCTTAAAAAGTGGTCCAATCCATACTTTTGCATTTAGTAAAATATTGCTTAAAGAAGAAATCAATTTCTAAGTTAATTTAAACTTAGGTTATTTGAGTAGCCAGAAATCTCAGAGCTCCTTAAAGCATTTTTTTACAAGATTCTATTAGGAACAAAAATATACTTATGAAACACAAGGTTTATATATTAAATTTATATATATTATATAATAAAGCAAACTCTACACATACTATAGTAATTTTAATAAAATTTAATTTGCTTAATAGTTTCAAATTTAAAATATAGAATATTAATTAATTACTGCAAGCTTCCAGAATAATTTCAGCCTTAGTCTTTCTAGTTTCATTCTCTCCTCTCAGAATTTTTCACTCTTCAAGTTCTGTTTTCCAAATAGAAACCCAATTTTTAATAAGATATATAAGGAGATACATGAATAACGACCAAATATTTTGTTAGTGTTTCCCCACCCCTAGCATCCCATGAAAGAGTAATTATTACAAGCTTTAGGGCAATTTTATAAAATCCAAGGAGAGAAAGTATAATTTCTCAGGAAGAACTGGACCATGAAACTGTAAAGTCTCTCAATCACTCTCTCTCTCTCTCTCTCTCTCCTCTCTCTCTCTCTCTCTCTCTCTCTCTCTCTCTCTCTCTCTGTGTGTGTGTGTCTATTTATATAGATATGTATACACATACACATATACACACACATACAAATTGTGTTGGTTCTATGACCAGTAACAGGTATTTATTTATTTACACAAATGAATGAAAACCTATATCAACAAAAAGACTACACAAAAGTGTTTTTAGAAGCTTTACTATAAATAGTCTCAAACTGAAAACAATCCATAACTCCATTGACAAGAGAATGAATAATTAAACTGTGTTATAATTATGCAATAAGTAGTTCTCAGCAATAAATAAGAACTAACTCCAGATATAAGAGACTACATGAATGAATTAAAAATTATTACATTGAGTAAAAAATTCAGATAGAAAAGAGTACATTCTGTAGATCCTATTTTATGAAGTTAAAGAACAGGGAAAATTAATCTATAGTGATTGAAATGAGAACAGTAGTTGTCTAAGGTGACACAGAGGAGGTGTCATTGATTGATAGGAAGATAAAGGGGATTTCAGGATGATGAAAATATTTTATATCTTCACTGGGAAATATTTAAGATTTGTGCTTTTTACAATGTGAACCTAACTTCATTTAAGAAAACAAATAAAGCTGTATGTAAGGAAGTATGTAAATAAATAAATAAGCAAACAAATAATATAGGAGTTGGGTGAAATTTTAAATAATGTAGTCTAGCCTGGAAGACATCACTAAGAAAGCAACTTTTGACAAAGATATAATGGAAAAGAATCAGAGAGCCAGGAGGCTATCAGGGAAAAGTGTTCAGGTAGAAAGAACAAGAACAAATATCACAAGGCAGGAGTACGCCTGGAATGTGAGAGGAAGAACAAGGAGACTTGTGTGGCTTGGAACAGCTAATGCACAGGTCACATAAGCACTTGTAAGCTATTTTTAGAACTTTTGCCTCTCATTCTGAGTTTTATGGGGAGCTCCTACAGTGTTTTAGTATAGAACTCACATTACTACACTAACATTATAAAAGATTGCTTTATAAAGTCACTTTTCATTTAGACAGATTCCTTTTACTTTCGCATGTATAAAATTAAACAAGAAATTGTAAATTTGGTTATAATTTAAATGAGCTTTATAAGGTCCAACCTCTATTACAATAACATTCTTATAGTCAACAAGTATTAAGATGGAAACAATTAAACATACTATATAATTCTGCAATTCTGACACTATTTTTATCAATATTTCTAAAGAATGTCATAAAAAAAGTAATCTTATCCTAAAACCCCTATAAGCCCAAATGTTAAATCTAAACCACAAAATCCTAAGTAACATGAAAGAGATCTGCATCTGTATATGTGTCTTCTAGGTACAAGTACAAATGTTTAACAAATATATAAAACAAACAAAAGTTTGAATTCTTAATATGAATTGTTGGTCTTCTTAGTTAGAAATACTCAGAATACATGCAACTAAAATTTTATTCTTTTGATAAAATTAGGCATGAAATAGTTCTCAGATTTAAGATTGCTTATAGGCTCACAGACTTTTTAACCCACTGCACTAAACTGAAAAAATGGCCTTCACTAGATACCCACATTCTAATCCATGAATCTGTGAATATAACATGTGGCAAAAGGAACTTTACAAGTATGATTGAGTTGATGATATTGAGATGAGAAGATTACGTTGAGTTTTCCAGGTGGATCCAGGAAGAAGATCAGAAAAGAAAGATAATGCAATAATGAGAGTAAAATGAGATTTAGGGATACTATATTTTTGGCTTTGAAAATAGAGAAATGGGCCACGAGGTGAGAAATGTTGGGAAAGCAGCTCTAGAAGTTGGAAAAGGGAATAAAAATAATACACTTCACAAATCCTCTAGAAGGAACCATCCCCATCAACACCTTCAACTTTAGCCCAGTGAAACTGATTGCTGACCTCCAGAACAATAAGAGAATAAATTTATGTTCTTTTAAGCCAATTAAGTTTGTGATAATTTGTTACAGCAATGATAGAAATCGAGTACATCTACACCATAAACATAGACACCTAAAGTTTCCTTTTTTATAATGTATGGAATAACTATCAAAGAAAAATTGCACCAAACATGGTAAAGAGGTAAGGACAACTTAATTCAAGACTTTTGAAATAGTAGTCAAAGCTATTCTAATAGGGGAGGAGATAAAATTCAATTATAACAACAAAAAAAAGAAGGTGAGTTTTTAAGTTCTGGACTAAGCTAGTAGAAAAGTATGAAAGGAAGATGGTCAATGTGATTAGGCCATCTGTATTTGCTGGGAGATACTAGAAGATGGCAGCCCTATTTTTCTTGATGATTACATGCTTACATTCTGGGTTGTAATCCTGGCAAGAAGATTAAAATCTCAATGGAGCAAAAAAAAGAATTTATAATTGTTAGAGTTAGTTCTAAAATAAATGCTCTCAGAAAAGAGAGGTCAGTGACCTATGGTCAGGAGGAAGCCTGTCTAAAGTTTAGTCAAGCTGAGGGGAACATTACAGCCTTTTTTATCAATGCCTTCTAAAAAACTCTTAGTCAAAACCAAACCTGACATTTATCTTAGTAGAATTTGTTATATACGTCAACCATATCTGTTTATCTCTACATTAAAAATTCAGAAGTTTTAAAGCCATTATAATAAATGAAGAGTAGTCCAGTAACATAAAAATACTTTAAATGAAATAAATTAAATTTAACTTTAAAGTCTTAAAACATAAATAACAATTATTTCTAATGGAATGTGGTTTATGTTTGAACTATTACAAAGCTAATTTTACAGTTTTGGAATTATTTTATGAGTATGTTCCTCCTTAAAATGGAGAAGATTTGGAAATGAGGGAGATATGAAAATTCTATATACATATATAATTTAAAAATTAAGGCTAAATTAAAATACTAGTATAAAAATATTAGTGTTTTTTAGAATAATTTTTTAGTGTGAATGTTTGTTAATTATCTAATTATTACTATATTTATTGAACAAATATTATGTCCTAGTCTTGAAGAAAAATAGAAAATACATGGTAGAAAAAAAGGTTGAAAAGAATTTTCAGAGGAACATGGGAAAAAAATTAAATGAAATTAAAGATAATTAACAAAATTATGGAGAGTTATAGAAGAAGGAAGGCCTTGATAACAAATAATAAAGTCAGCTGGAGCAGTAGTAATGCAGTAGTGTGGAGAGAAGTAACAATATAAATAGAATGTTAGAATAGACAGTAGAAACAGCTACCTTTTATTGAGCACTTATATAAGACATTCTGAGTGATTCTGATATTTTATCACATTTAACTAACAAATGTATGAAGTAGTTTTTATGTCTTTTTTTTAATGGTAAGGAACCCAAGGTTTAGAGGCAATGAGGGATAACTTAAAAGACTGTGAAAGACTGTTCTATAAGAAATTTGGAGAATAATCTTTAGAAACATGAAAAATCAGAGGTTGGTATCATCTTTTTTGTTATTTTATTGTTATTAAGTAGAGGAATGACTGGGTCAATTTTCACTTTTGATAAAATAGTTTCTTGACAATATAAAAAGTAAGAGTGGGGAGTTGACAATTAAAGGAAACTGAGAGATTTCTGGTGAAGTAGCCTGTATAGAGACCTAATTAATAGTTTGTGTTAAAGTTTGTAAAATACTAGAGCTTGAGTTTTATTATTTATCTTTGGAATTTCACAACTCAGCCCAGAACAAGGCAATGACATTCAATGACATTCATGTTTACTGGGTTTAGCAGAAGTGAATAATGAACTAGGAACAGTAAAGTATTTAGAGAGAAATGGAAAGTAACATAACATAAATTATTGTTGAATGCCTATTTTGTGACTAATGTTTATGTTTTTTAATTTTTTTATTATCAGAGAAATCCTTTAAAATTATTATTCCATAAATTTTAGAGATGATAAAACTGAGCATCATAAGGATTCATTAAAGGGAAGAGTTATCCACCAACTCTATAATCTATAGTTTCATCTAGAATGGCCTTGGCCAGCTGGAATTGTTCACATGACAGTGACATGGTTGTAAGAAAATGAGCATAAGATGTGCAGAACTCTTGAGGCAATTCCAGAGCTAGCACATTGTCACTTCTACCAGATGACACTTCTTTGGGTCAAACAAGACGACAAATCAGCCTAATTCATGATGAGGTAATATATTCTATCTCTTGATGGAAGAATCTTCAGTCACATTGGAAAGGATGTAGAGAGGAAAAGGTGAAGATTTCAGAACATTTTTTAAATCAATCTACCTAAATAAGTGAGTCTGAAATTCTCCTTTCTGTCCATGTAGCTCTACAAGCCTATAATAAGCAGAAGTCAAGGACAGAATTCAGAGGATGATTTTGAATGTGAGGCAAAGTTGGTCTAAAAATAGTATTTTAGGCAAACCTGATCTGAAATATAGTCTTTTAAATATAGTATCCCAAGTACTTCTGTGAGAGGAACTCTACAGTGATACCTAGACATGTTTGCTATAATAGAAAAATAAATCTACTCAATTTCTCTGCTACATCTTTATGAGCAAGTTACACACCAAATGTAATAAATAAAAATAACTTCCTGCATCTAGCTTCCTCTGGCTTTGAACATGAGCTAAAAGTTTTTTGTTTTTTCTTATTGTGGTCATGACACAACATCAAATCTTATAAAGCTAAGTCCTATTTATCTTTCATTCATTCATCTATCTATTCAACAACATCTGGCTAATAAGATCCAGCAATGGGTAATTGCCCTAGACTTATGTCATCTATATGAAAAGGATGACATTTATGTATCAGGCCCAGTCACTATTAAGACTGTGCATGTGCCCAAATTCTAATATTGAACTTCCACAAAAAATATAGTCATTTGTCTGTTTACTAGTGACATAATGAAGGCAGGAACTCTGACAGCACAATGAGGAGAATAATCAGAATGAAGAAGTATTTTTCGGGAATGGCTTGGTAAGAATCTTATATGCAGAAAAGAACAGTCCATAAGCAAGATATTGTTTAAAGTAGACATGGATGGAGTAAGGGCTTAGTAAAGATCAAAGGGGACAAAGCAAAGCCAGTGGGTACCAGGGAGCAGTTGAGTCTGATCAGCATGACTTGTAGCAGATCTACAGAGCTCATTACACAGAAGGCTCATTAACAGTGCTAAGCAATGTCCCAAAACAAGGGGTCAAAATGAAACAGTTTTAAATAATAGATTAAATTTTTCTGTTTAAGTAAATTACCCCGAACACTCAATCATTTAATATTGTATAAAAGAATCCTGAAATATTACAATGTAAGTAATACCATCTGAACATTTTCATTAACTATCTTTTTCTAACTTGCCTAAAAGAGCTAGTGTACAAATAACTCTTGGTTAGTTCTTTGAAAGTGCATCAAATCTTTGAGGTTAAATGCTCTAGGATGGCATTCAGTTTCTTTGAGTAGTAATTTACTAAATAGTAGGGTGGGGTATTATCTCCCCTATCCAGGGAAGTGAATTACAGCAAAGAATTAGGAGATTCATCCATATTCAAAAAGCTTATTATAGAACTGTTGCAGCACACTAGTGAATATAGGACAAAAGCACTACATTAAAAAAAGAAAAAGATGTGAGCTTCCCTTTGATAATATATTATTTCCAATTGGCTAATAAAAAGGAAAATGGCATATAAAAAGCATGCAATTTGCTAATTAGATCAGCATGATCTCTGCAGTCTCTCTAAAAGTAGTCAATACTTTGGGCTATTTAAATCCATTTAGCCCTTTTTGAAAAGAACTAAATGGAGAGAATACTTTTAATGGTGCATATAGCTTTCCTTTTATCTAGGACAAAAGATTTCTCTTCATACTTACCAAACATCTTGTCTTCAAGTAACAGGAATTTATTTGCACCATTTCAAACTGTCATGTCTGCTAAAATGATCCATCTTCAAAGACTTTTAAAATGACTCAAACAACTCAATTAAGCTGTGCTCCTCCTAGTCTTTTATAAAAGCAGGGAAATTGTTTTACTATTTTGAAAGACGTCCATTAAGATGACTCCATTTAAAACACCAAGTGGCTTAATGGCATTTCAACGCTACACAAAATATTTTAGCCATAAAAAAATTCAACTAACTATTAATGTGTATTCATTACCTTCAAAAGACATGCCCATCACATAGAAGATAGTGTAGCAGCTAGGACATTTGAGTAGTTAATAGATATATTTTTTTAAATTTATGTAAAAATAAATAGAACACATTTATTACTTTAAGCATCTAATTTAAAAATAATTTTATCAGTATAAGGAAGGTATATAAATTATAACTGAACTATACAAAGTTGCATTATAGATATAACACAAAAATTTTGCAGAAATTTAATGTATCTAAGAAAACATTTCAGTTGAATTGCTATAAGGTGCTAAATTAAATACGCTAGCCAGGTTTATAGGAGTGTGTCGCCGGATAAGGGATATTTTCCATAAGACATGTGACAAGGAGGCTTTGGACATGTAGATCCTATAGAAGTTGTTTTATCAATCCCTAAAATAAGTTAAAATGCAAATAACAAATCTATGAACTGCCATGAAACCATAAATGAACTCAGAAGAAGTAACCATCTAAAACCTGGCTATTTTTCATTTTAAAGCTTTCCAGGAAGAGAATATTTCCCAAGGTACTTATTTACTTTGAAGGATGAATAATGTAAACTACTTGTTTTGACTTGTTTCTTTCAAAGATACTTTTTCCTTTACATCAAACAATGCTAATAACCAATTCTCTTCAAAGATAGTATAAAAAAAAAAGAAATATTTGATCTAGCTTTTGAGTAGAATTATAAGTATATTAATTAGACTACCAAAATACATACATTTATTTTCAGCACACCAAAATTATATATTTATATATTTGGTACATTTGAATGAAATGCTTAGAAATACACAAGGGAAAAAGAAAAAAACATTTATATCTTTTCATTTGTCATTCAGTATAGAAAAAAAGAAAATTATCATAGCTTTTGGAAATAAAGTATTGCTAGTGTTAATTGTTCTGTGTTTTATATAAAGCAAAAAAAAATATTTCAATAAGTAATCTTCAAAAACTGATAATAACATAAGGAATTTCAGCCTTTAGATTTGCATTTACTGTTATATCTCACATCAAGCCAAAGGAAAAACAATTTAAAACAGAGATTGTTTTTGTTTTCCTAAATCTATGAGACCAAATATGCCAATGATTGTGTGAGTGAATAGCCCAAAAGGGAAGAAGCAGCAAAATATAAAAGTACAGATTAAAAACAAAGATTCTAAGGAAGGAGGAATTTGTTTTTAGCATTGACATCTGAGTATAGTTTAGTTAACAGTACTAAATGAAGTTTTCTTCCAATTTCACTAAATATCAGTTTTCTTCTCTTTCTCCTCCTGAAATTACAGACAACTATGGATAGCAAGGTGGTATGGCAGCAATAAATTCAGACTCAATCAGATATACAATCAAGATGTCAAAACATTTTCCTGAAGATTTGAAAATTGAGATGATGGGAATAAATGTTCAAAATTGGTATTGCACCCCAATTAATGTAAATTACAAATTTAAACTATGTCTGAACATAGTTTTGAATATTTTAGTCCTTTTATATGGCAGTTTAATTCACTTATTGATTATTTAATCATAATAATCAATATTATCCATATTGGGATATCCATTTTGATCTAGGATAATGATCAGAAAGTATATTTTTTCAAAATGAAAATAAGATCAGAATTGTATCAATGTCAAATGCTGTTTGTGATATTGTACTGTAATATTGCAAAATGTTACCTACCACTGCAGAAAACTGGATGATGGATGGGTACAGGGATCCCTCTGAATTGTTCTTCATAACTTTATATAAACTTAATAATTAATGAAAATTTCATGTAAAATGTGCTTTCTCCTAAAACGCAGTTCACATGTGTTATCTTTCACTACTGTGTTTCAGAGAAAATACTGATGAGGCAGAGAATTCAGCAATAAGTCAAAAAATGTCTGAGTCTAGAGGAAAAAGCTGCTACATGAATATTTTAAAATACAGCATATTAATAGAGAATGTTAAGGTATAGTAAGGACAAGAAATCAGGAAACACTTCCATTGAAAAGAGAGTTTGTTACAGCTCCCAAGAAAAGGGAGCACCAAGGTGGAGATGAGGGTGTGGAGATACATGAACAAGTGCCATCACCAATTAGTAGGAAAGACAGGAGGGAAGGGTAGTTGGACAAGGATTCTTTATTGTAGTCTTCTTGAGAAGAAATGTGCAAAGCAGGTTAAACAGGTTTAGAATTGGCTTGCTTGAATAATTTCAGGGAGCTCTGGGACCTAGCAGCTGTCCCTAGTTGTCTGGTACCTGGCTCTGGGGTGATTAAAACAGGTGAATATTGGTCCAATGTGAGACTGATAAAGGAAGTGATGGATGTGTAGGTTCTGGATTAATTGGTTTGTATTTGAAAAGCACTTCTCTGAAAGAAAGATTCTTTCTGAGGAATTAGGAGGGTGACAAGGGTGGCAAGGGTCCAAGAAAAAGTGACTCAGTTAAATTATCAGGTTGTCCAAAACAAGGCTTGTCCAGCATATGTATGTAGGGCAGATGTTAAACATCAAATTTACAGAAGCTTGAAACATGGTTAATGCAATATCTAAGTACAGAGGCATAAGCTTTCCTTGAAGCATAAGTAATGTAGGCAGCCAGCATGTGCCAAACATATTAGAAGGAGGCAGACTCCTTTAAAATAAAGTCATTATTTTTATATTTCAAGTTGGAATTAGGGACATTTGCAGAGGCAAACATTAACTACTTTTTACTAATAGTTACAGACCACTTGGCTAATGCATTCATTTATATGAATTTGTCCAGGTATTGGTTTTGTATATTAATAATATGTAGTGTTTTTCCATCACACCACTTACAAATTAATACTTTTGTAAATATCTGATTTCCAGAAAAAAAATCTATAAAATTATATTTAGAAATTTAATGAACCTAAAAGAATTATTAACACAAATATTAAATGTTGTGGGTATAGAATTCATAGTGAGGAGGAAGCCTGAGCTGCATAACTCATTGGCATCATCCAAGCACAGATACTTCATTCCTTAGGGAGCTTGCATATGAGTCTTAAGGATGCACTCATGTTTCTATACAATCTCCAAGATTTCTCAAAACTCTAATGCACAAGTTGATGCCCATCTGGCCCTATACTCATGCAAAATTTTATTAGTGTCACAAGCTTGTTCATTCCTCTAGGCTAGTGCTGAGAAAAAACTTGCACTTGGTCTTGGTGATGGAAAAAAGAAATCCTCTCGGCCTAACCCAGTCATATTCCATCACTCTTCCTAAAGTTTCACGGACCAACCCAAGTTTCCCAGATGAACTTTTGGATGTCATAACCTACTCTCTAGCTGAGGCAAACACATTATTCAGACCTATAAAATGCTAGTGGGAAAAAGGACTCTAATTATTTTATTGGCAATAGCTGTTTCTTCATACTCTCCCCTAAACTACTCCCCAGATCTTTTGATTTTTGTTTGTTTGAGGTCAATGTCAAATCATGACTCTTCCATTGAACTACATTTGTTTGCCTTAGACAACATCCCAACCTAATTTTTCATCTACATAGTAGTAACAGATACATCAGTATGTATAGAGATTTTGTGAAGACTATATAATATAGGCAAATAGTTAAACATAGCTTCAAAAATATTAAGCACTAATAATTTAGCTGTTATGGCTGTGATTATTTAGACAATCTAGATATTTTACATGTGATGCTTTGTTTCTAGCTTAAATTTACTGTGACATTAATGACATAATAATAATAACAACAACAATAACAATGAAGTGGTTAACCCTAAAAATCCAGTGTGGAAAAAGAATTTTTAATTTCTCCTTTCTAAAAATATTTTATATTTCTCCTTTATAAAATAAAATAAAAAGAAATAAAATTTAGAAAAGCTAAGAATAATTACTATTTACTTAGTCATTTCAGCTGAGAATTCTCACAAATTCTTAGAGAAAATGAGCAAGACATTTTTACTAGAATTCACTGCATACCCTTTAGTACTTTCCACAGGTTTGGAAGTCATTTCAACAAAACATTTTGGTCTTTTTACAAACCCTGATATTGTTATTTGAGATGGCAAAGCAGAGTTGGGTTTCAATAATACTCTTCTAAGCCTAACAACTGACATGATAAAGAAATAAACACCAAAATCAACAGTTAAAAGTAATTGGCAATAAACAAATTAAATAGTTTTCTTAGATTTTTCCATGGCTTGGTAAGACTTTTCTTCATACAGATCCACATAATACTACATACATTCTTTACAAGAACACTAAAAAGTAAACAAATCATGAAAAAATTAACCAATAATTTCTTTCTTGAAACATTATACAAAGTATAGGACTAGAAAAATACACTGAAAGTTCAATGAAAGAAGAAGCCCTACTGTAAAATTATGGTAATAATAAAATGTTGGTATTTGACATCGTGAGAATTTCTTGCTTAAAGGGAAACAAGAGATGAAAAACAGGAGGACCATTAATGATGGGAGCTCATTATCTCCAACGTTAAATAGAAATATAGCCACAGAAAACAAATGAGAAAATACCTGAGGAAAGCAGGAGGTGGAAAGAAAGGTATACTGAGAGTTCCCAAGGAACATCCCTTCCCTGTCAGCTCTTTACACAGCACCAAAACGTTCGTTTATGCATGTTCCCTTCTTCTTTTAGAAAGTAGAAGCTCCCAGTGGGACAGAAGAAAGAGAATGAGAATTCAAATTAAGTGGTAACTCCTGGTGGTGCATTGCTGTATTTGAAGAACCATTTGAAACCCAATATAAAGCAATGACTATAGTGCTAAGGAAAAGACAGATTTCAAACAACTGTTTTATTCAAACATAAAAGCGGCAAAAATTCTTATGAGTATAGCAACTATGAGCATTTCTTCATATTAAAAAGAATAAACAAACAAAAATCAAAGCAAAACAAAAGCACTACTCAAGAAAGGAACTCCATCAGCCAAATGAAAAGGAAAATCTTAGCAGAAAGTTGAGTAGTATGCCTCAAATCTATATGGAAAAAAAATTATGGCTAAACAGCTGTGAGAAGTGAGAAATATAATGGTAAATTTGAAATTTAAAATCTTAATGATGATATGTAATATAAATTGAGACGTAAAGGTGAAAATGTAAACAAACATTTTATTCTAATATGCTTATACTGACTTTTGCAAGGTCATATTTAAATAAAGACAGCTATCTCATATGCCTAGAATTCTAGAATAATAGTGAAGCCCCCCAAAATAGTAAATAATGCCATCAAAGAATTTGTCTATTTTACAATCTTCAGCATTGGCTTAATTCTAAGTCTACCCCTGTTTATAATGGTAAGTAACATTCTAAGTCAGGAGTCCCCAGCCCCCAGGCTACAGACTGGTACCAATCCGTGGCCTGTTAGGAACCAGACTGTACAGCAGTAGGTAAGTGATGGGTGAGCAAGTGAAGTTTCATCTGTATTTGAAGCCACTACCCAGCACTAGCATCACTGCCTCAACTCCACCTTAGAACCTTAGGCATTAGATTCTCATCTAATCTAATCTCATCTCAGCAGTCCCCTGTGCCAAAAAGGTTGAAGACTGCTGTTCTAAGAGCCATCCAAGTCTTGTGCCTTCCCACGCTCCCCACATTTGACAGTAGAGGGTCAGAGCAAATCTTTCACACAATGATAAAATATTAATCTTTTCTTCCCGTGAGACTGGGGTGACATAACTCATCTGCTCACTATTAGACTAATAATTGCCATCAAAAGAAATGACATTGACTGATTGGCTTATATAGACTAAGAAGGTTCAATACCTGAGTGCAGACACAGCATCCCCTGTGCCATGTTGCCGTAAAGAGAAAAAGTATATACTTGTACAAATCAGAGATCTTTTAGAAAAGCAGATGAGGGAAAAGAATGAAAACTGTATAATAGCTACTGGGTAGGAAATCAACAATTTCAAGAAATAAGGATGAATAAGGTAGATAAACCAAAAAACAGATTTAAGCATATATGATTTTAAGTCTTAAGTATACTAACCAAATAATTTTTAATAAGGAAGAAAATAACTAACAAAAAAATAAGGTTGAGGAAGAAATAAAAGTAATGGAAAATATTAGTGTTTTAACTTTTTCATTTTTCAAAGTTGCAGACAAATATCAATTAAAGATGCTCATCAACTGAGTTAAGTGAAATATAAAGTTAATTTATTATAAAGTTAAAAAGAAGGTAAGCACATAAACAAGTCAAAAAGTCAAAGCATAATCAAAATTAAAAAATAAAAATAAAAAATGTTAAAGGAATAAATATATCGTGACAGAATTAGCATCTAAGATGATGGTTAATTTTATGTCAACTTGACTGGGCTAAAAGATGCACAGAGAGCTCACAGTATGTTATTTTCGCTATATCTGTGAGTATGTCTCCAGAAGAAAATAGCATATGTATCAGTAGACAGAATAAAATGGCTTGTCCTCAGCAAATAGATGGGCACCATCAAATTCAATGAGGGTCTGAACAGAATAAAAAATTTGCTCTCTACTCGAACTGAGACATCTGTCTTCTGCCCTTGGATATCAGCATTCTTGGTTCTCAAGGCCTTAAGACTCAAACAATTATATTATCAGCTTTCCTGGAAATTCAATGAGAAAAAATTCTGGTGCTCTTGTCATATTTCAGATATGTATGTTGCAGAAGTCATATTATTTTAGCGATGATTTTAGATTATTTATTTGCCTTCGGACAGCTTCGATTGTTAATCTGCTGTTCACAAACAGTGCTGCTTTGCAAAATATTTTATTTTTAAAGAAAATTTGAAAGTATTAACTGAAAAATTAATTATTTGCTTGAAGAGAATATATGAGACTGAAAGAATACCACTGAGTGATGGTGAAAGGAAAATAAGACAATCAAATTTTTATCTCATTTTCTAGATGAAACATCAAAACTGTCAAAGGCAAAACATTATTTATTCAGAGATATTATTTGATAAACTATTAAAATGTATGTTTGATGGCATTTAGTTCTTTTAGCTTTTTTTTATATGTTGAAACAAATATATGATCATGAATTTCAATGTTGCAAATTCATTCCTGTAAGGAAGGCTTATGATTGAGAGGTAGTAGTTATCAGATTTGGGTTAGAACTGAGATCAAATTTTGTTATATCACTCACTAGCTTGACACTAAGTGTAATTCCTATAACCTCCCCACACTTCATTATCTTAAAGTGGCACAGTGTTGTGAAAACTGTAGTAGGTAATGCATTAGGCTCTTAGCACAATATTTTACAAATAGTAAGCATTAGATTACCTGGCTATTAGAATAGCTAGCATTAGTTATTTTCATTTGACAGTTATGTTTTTCATGTCAGAAGAAAATTATCTTTCTGAACAACAACAAAAACTTTGATGGGCAAATATGACATTTGACATAGTTCTTTAAAAGCTTCCCTCAAAACAGGAAGTGTCCTGTGGGAAGTGGAAGTTGCAGGGACAAAATCTGGGAAGGTGGGAGAAGCCTCAGTGCTAATCTGTCCTCTTTCTCTGACCTCTCCTATTCATCCCATTTCTCTGACCTCTCCTATTCTTTCCTGTGCCATTACCATTGATGTCTTCTTAAATCAATATATCAAGAGCAGAAACGTGAGAGTTTGAACATTTGAAAATATCTGTTGTATTTTTAAACTTGTCAACTTAACATGAACATTACTGCTTTTGCAGTCTTATAAATTCAAAAATTTGTCTTAAGTCAGTGGCCGTGGGAGATATTTTATTTCAACAACTTCACAAAGGAAAGTGAATAAGGAAATACTCATACTTTCATAAAATGTACTTATAACCTCTTTACTAAGATAATTAATTCAGTTAAGTATGTGTAGGTTTACTATATTCATTATATTTTAGTTCACAGGAATTTATTATAATTTGTTCTCAGGTATTTTTCAATCAATATTGAATGTTTCTGAATAGTGAGGTTTAAGACATTTTATGTAGATATCAGTAAAATTAAAATTTTATTTCCAATACTAGTTATAGACTTGATGCATTTTATTGACCTTGCAACCATTTTTTTCTATTATTCTAAGTAAACATAGCAATCTTGTCTATAATCTCTTTCTGCAATAGTTGTATGATCTATGCTGCAAGGTGTCTGCTTCAATAGGTTGGTAATTCTTCTACTTCAGAAACTAATTTTCACATGGAGACAAACTTGGTACCATAATAATAAATTTGCTATTTAGCCATCAACATTTCTAATGATGGATTTCATAGAGCATGAACTTCATGTCTGAAAATTTCTTTATCAAATACATAATTTTATTTCTATATAATATGTATATTTATATATTAGTTGCCTAATTTCTTCATATACATCAGAATTTGGTAATGTACTTAACCTTTGAATTTTAGATTTTCTACTTGTAGTAAAGGGGAAATAATAGTGCCTATCATCTAGGGTTGTTATAAGTATTCAGTGAGATAATACATAGCATTTATAACACACTTTGCACAATACTCAACATATAGCAAACTTCACAAGTACACAGTTGGTTAATTAATAAGATAACAGATTATAGACAGTTATAATATTAATATCAAATTTCAATTTATGTAAATGGTAAAAGCACAAAAAAGTTCACTTTATAGCAACAAAGGATTTTAATCAAGATTTTATGTTTGAATTGTCTTTTAGCAACACATTTATATAGTTACATCTGCATATGGAATAGTATATTTTCTGATATACTTTTTACTGCAATAAATTATTAATATAGTTCAAAGTATTCTATAATATTATTTTTAGTGATTGCATTTTTTTAGTTGACAACATAGTTTTTAAGTTAGTCCTCTCTTGTTGGACATGATTGTTTTCTTTTTTCACTCTTATAGTATTGAAGTTGTTATTCTTGTCAAATTTTAGTTAAATATTATTAAAGGACATTTTAGAGAGATAAGAAAATATAACAAAAACAGTAAAAACAGTTGTAGTGTAAGTCCCTACGGTGGTCACAATTTAAGAGTATAGTTGCTGAAAACTTTGACTGGAACAGTTTTTATTAACACTTATGTCCTAACCACATGTGGGAAACTACTCTCAAAAATGTTTTCTTTACATTATTTTTACATCCTTTTTAGAGATTATATTGGATCAGAAGTTCCTCAAGTTCTCTTTCCAAGAAAGGAAATGCATTAATGGAACTAATAGTGCCTTCTAGATCTACATAAAGTAGGAAAAAGAACATATTAATTTGCTTTTGTTATAGAAATTAAGAATAAAGCTGTTTTTGTCTCATGGAACATGTTCTTTCCCACATTTGAAGAATTCTGTGATTGTTCTTCAATCTAATTAAAAGCTTTAAATGGAAGGAAGGAACTGAGTGAAGGAGGGAGAACCTATGTTACCTACTAGCAAGAACCTATGCAGACGTTTTGTCTGGAGACATCTTCCAAAAACCTAAGAAAGATCCCAGATACTGAGAAACTAAGGTCTAAAACATTAACAGATTTGCTTTTCATGGTCAGTACTTGTCAAAATATTAATTTGGTGACAGACAGATGGGAGGGGAGTTGGGGCACTGGAAGAATGGGGTGAAGGGATAAAGAAGTACAAATCAGTAGTTGATAGCTGGTCACAGGGATGGGGAGGACGACAGAGGGAATGCAGTTAGCATTAATATGATGACTAGGTGGAGGGCCAGGAGAGGGAGGGAGCAATTGGGGAAGGGGGTTATTTTATGAACTATATAGATGTCTAACCAATGCACTGTATACTTGAAACTAATTTAAATACATTTGAAATATACATATTTGAATAAATAAATTTTACTCTGCTCAAACTAGCCAAACTCAAATATATAACTAGTCACTGTTTAAGTTCTAAGTCTCTGAAGCTAAAATCAAAGAAAATATGTTTCATTTTCCATTAGTAATATTTTAATGATAAAACTATTATAAAATAAAAATAAGAAATTATAATATTTTAAATAAATTAGCTAAGATTTAAATAATGAGAAAATTCAAGGGGTGATACAAATAGTCATTAAGTTATAGACAGCATGATAACCCAGTTACGATTTGATTTAATTAATTTATCAACTACATCATGAGCCATATTCTGTCCCTCGAATTGAGTATAAAGATCAGGTGTGACATAACTTTAAAAAGAAATATACATTTTAAATAATCCTATGCAATGTTTATAAATTTTTTCACTATATTTTTAAATACTCCTTTTTCATAAATTTTATTTGATTATCATTGTACTAACAGAAAAATAATATAATTTTGCTTAATTTGCAAAAAAGAGAATCAGTGATATAATGTATTTCAAGACTGTAATAGCTCTTGAGTCCTGCACAATCTTTCAAAAGCAATTACAAATGATTACATAGATTCATTGTGGTTTTCCTCCTGTGATTACCCTGCCTTTTAAATTTGTATATGCTTAAATATTCTGAATATTTAATATTAAATAAGTTAAATGTTAATTAACCTACTTATTGTAATAGACAGCTGTCAAGGCTTTAATTATATTTTAATTGTATAGATTACTTTTCTTCGTGTTCTTTTCTAAGGAAGATAGAAAAAGTTAAAAATCATTTATTTTAATATTGTTATTTTGTTCATGAACTTCCTCAATGAGAAGTCAGGCTATTTCTCCCTTCTGCAGAGTAAAAAGTTCAACGTTGTTAATTATTGTCAACTATTTTTATTTTATTTTATTTTGTTCTTCTTGTCTTTTGACAAAAAAAAATCATAGATATGCATTTTGTTTTCTCTTTCTTAGATTTATCACATCCATCTGGCAATATTCCAATTCAAGTCCTCTCAAGTTCATTTCACAAATAATCCAAGGTAATACCATCAGTTTACTTGCCCCTTAACAGACATTTCTTTCTAATCAAAAATGTATAAAGCATCAATTACACCAAAGGACGTAATCATTAAAAATATCTCTGTTATAATTATTACATTTCTAAGAAGGAAAGAACTATATATTTTAGAAACAAAAAAATTGAAATATTAGTAAAATAGTTTGGGCTTCCTGGAGAACTCAGCAAATTAGATTATTTGTTTGCATATGTCACAGAACAATGTTGTAGCTCTGCCCTGAGCAGCCAGCCTTTTGTGTTCATTCTGCAGTGTACATGGTAATGCCTAACACATAGTAGGTTCTCAATAAATGGAGGTAAAAGAATTTAAAAGCTTACAAAGTAATAGTAAGAACAGGAACTTTTTCATAAAAGGAATAGTTGAAAGAACTTAAATTATTTCCCTTTCTTAAAGTCAATTATGCTAAGTCATATAACCTAATCACGAGAGTAAAATTCATTATGTCCACAGTCCCAGACAATACATAGGGTATTTATACCATGGGGTGGGTATAGGTGGGTCCACCTGAGAATTCTGTCATCTACACAGCTTCCTCACTATAAAGTGGAAAAATCAGAACATGTACTACCATATAGTATTATGGTAAGTATTAATGGGGTACATTCTGCAGTTCCTGGTGGTAAGTATTCAATAAATTATTATTATTATTTGTAAACACATCAAGAATAGTATATTAATCCATTAACATTTAGAAAAGTTTTTCCTGCTTTCTTGAAGACTCAATTTTATATTAACATTATAAACTTGAAAAGCATAAACTAAGTCTTTGTATGCTCAGAGTATGTGCTTTATAGTCTATTTTAAGTAATTCAGGAAAGTCCCAAGCATAAGAGTTCGCAGAAGAATATATGAGAGTCATTTGTTTACTCTGTGAACTACAGACAACTACGCAGTTGGGACCAGGTACTGAATCTCTGTTGGCAGGTGCCTTAGCTGCCTTATCTATATTCCATTTTATATTCAGCTGTGTTAACAAAGTTGAGGCGGTTTTGTTTATAGAACTTAGTCATTTATTTTCATTTGCTTGTTTCTCTTTGCTTTCTGGTATTCTTTCTTAAGCTAAAGACCCTAAAGAGCATGGCTCACATTTGCCCAAATATGAGACATTTAGTACAGATAATAAAGTACTGGTGAGATACAAAAGAAAAAAACCTTTCCCTCTTGAGGCAATCAAGATGGAATTTCAAAAGGTCTTCAGACAGCAGAAGTTTGCTTATAAATTCAGAAAATTTTTCATTATACCCCAGCTAATTTAATAACCTATTTTCTCCAATCTAAATAAATTTTATACCAACAGCTAAAATAAAATAGAAATTATGACTTTCAACATAATACAAAATAGTTTACTCCAAGATGGCAGTAAATTAGAAGGAGATTAGGATGGTGCATCCTGTTAACACTACCTCCTGAAATCAAAATATAAAGAATGACTTCTCAACTCAAAATCAGTATGTTGTTATTTAGCATTATTAAAGTATGTTTTTAAAAAGCACTAAAGAAATCTTTCCTTTAAATTTAATTAGATCTTCTTAATGGTTCTAATCATTTTCCACATTAAATATACATGCACATGTTCAAAACTACCTTATGCTTACCCATGCTTCCAGATATTCAACAAAGCCTCTAGTATGGACATTTCTTAGTGTAGTAGCTGTGGTGCCCCCATGTTATAATTAATGATAGTTCAGGTGTATTCAGATATTCTATTAGAAATTTTTTTTTTCTAGAGCAATCCATAGAGCAATCTTTCTGGACAGATCTAATTCAAATAAGGCCTTAGTAAAAAAAATCCAATTTGAGATGTTACATACCAGAAATAATTGTTTTAGTACATGGGTACATAGACAAGTAAGAGTCCGAAACATTATCTCAATGAAGTTAACTATATAAATCTACATTTGTATATAGGAATAAAATAATTAAAGCTGATTTGGTCCACTAACACCTATATAAATTTTATTGTAAGGAATTATCTTATTCTGCTGCTTTTAAAGGATTTCTTTTATTGTAATCTTACTTAACCAAGTGTCCTTACCCACAGTAATGGTGTATTACTGTTGGGAGCTGTTTCTGCTGCCTGTCTTGCAGACAGGGTTAAAGTTGCCTGCAAGCTAGAAGTTGGCAGGGCAGGTGGGCTCTTTGCAGAAGGAGGAAGTTTGGCTTAATGTAAAGAGTTGAACATTCCTTGCCCCAGGGAATGGGAGACAGAGAACAGGATGAAAGAGGTTGTCAGCAATTGTTAGATTGCTGTGGGTTTTCCTTCCCATGCATTTCCAAGGGTATAAATATGCTGTGCTTAATAAACTAGGGGCACAGTATTTACAGTTAGCCCTCCCGACTCTATCTTTTGTCTCTCTCTCTGTCTCTCTTTTTTCTTTCTTTTCTCAATCCTCACTCTCCCTCTCAGGAACTGTTCAATCTTAGCTGGCGGGCTCCGGCATATTACCTGGTTTCTCATATAGGTGTTTACTTCTTAACAATTGTTTCTCCAAACATGAAAATAAGTTTGTAATCATTTATACACAATCTGTGCTCCATCCTAGTTATAACTTTGGAGACTGATTTCTGGTGTAACCAAACATGTAAAACTTAATGTATCATAGACAATATTTTGTTTTTACAGGTCTTGTTTACAAGTCAGATTACAGGGGACAATTTACTCAATGAAGACTGGATGAAAATGGCTATTTCTTTGGCATAACAGCAGTGTATGTGAACAACTGAAATATTTTATTTCTAACATGCATGTGGAGTTATGGTTCTGAATCACATTATAAGAGCATTTTTCTAAGAACAATAATGATGCAGAAACTAAGGTTCTTACTTACTTGAGAAGTGGCCTGGCATTCTCCCTACATATTATGAACATAACTGCTTGTCTAGTGCTAATTTTAGGCCCTGGCGAGAATGTGTGTCATTTTCTTTCTTAATGTTTATTTAAAGTTGCAGAATGAAGGGCTCTGCTAACTTCTAACCCAACTGTCCTCATTTATAGTGTAGTGAGAAGGTCTAGAGTTTTTTTTCCCCTAAATCAGATCTGTAGTGAACAGAATATTAGTTTACGTGCATTAATTAACAGCAAATGTTTGAAAAGAAAGGTGAAGTACAACAAATGTATAATGGCTTATTTAAAAAGACATAAGAAATTGCATGCTATAATGAACTATTATTAATTTTATAATTATTTCATTTTTTTTATTATTAACTCATAAAATAATATTGTTATTTAGCTCACTAAATCAGGGCCTTTCCAGAGATGAGATGTGAAGCTGGCAATGCCTCTGAAATTGATTATTGTTTGGTTCCCATAAAAGAATTCATAAATGTATCAAGTCCTTGTTATATTTATGTTGTTATCAATTTTTTTCAGCTAGCTAAACTGGAAAAAACATTAAACTTGGAAATTAATTTTTACACTAGATCACTCTGCAAACTTCAACTGTAAAATGAAGAAGTTGCTCTAGACTAGTTCTAAGTTTCCCTAAATGCTGGTACCACCTTATTTCTAGCAAATGCAATAGAGACCACTATTTCTTACCTATTTTCTTTCTCTTTTTTTGTTTCCATAATTATATATTTTTCTTTATCCTTTTGTAGAACATTCACTCCCAAGTGTATTATGGCTACAGCAAAAATGAAAAGTTCATACACTTACATTTCTTATAGTTTAGTAAAACTCATGTGTTATAATACAAATAAACTTTGTAAAAAGAAATGTAGTTATTCCATCTCATTTTGAAATGAAGTGAACAAATAATTACTTTATAGATAGGTAAAGACAAACTAAGAACTAAAATGTAGGATATTATAGTTATCTATATATGTGTACATATTTATCATTAATTTAAAATCATATATATTTTATTTTATTGAGATGTCTTTTTTACATCATTGAAAAGTAATCTATTTCCAAAATTAATTATTCATTTATACATTTGTCAACTATTAATTATGGCTGGACCCTATGTTACATGCTGCTAATAAAATATTGGGAAAAGCAGCCATACTCTCGACCTTATGGAATATACTGTCTGCTAAAAGAGTAGACAAAATCGAATAATGAGATAAGAAATTGTGTAATTAAAAACTATGATAAGACTCAGAAGACAGGGTACTATGAAAACATGAAAATTGGGGATATGACCTAGTATCGAGAACTGAAGGTAATCTGTGATAGAGGATTTTTACCTGATCTATAAAACATGTATGAATGGTATCAAAAAGGGGTGTGTGTGTGTGTGTGTGTGTATGTGTGTGTTTTGGGGGATGGATATAAGCCCTGATTTTGTATGTGTGTGTGAATGTTAAGATTTACCAATTTGCTCTGTTGTCCATTTCAATCTGCATACAGCTCTTCATAAAGACCATGAATATTAAAACAGATTTTAAAAGACCATAGATGTTTATAGCATTGATATGGTAATTTAATTTGGGGGCCAATTCAATGTCACTGCAATGTTTTCTCTGAAACAATCTGCAGTTGCATTTTAGAGTAATAGGAGTTTCCACTTTCCCTAAACTTCTGACACCAACATTTAGCCTTATAAATATATAGATTAAATCTCCTGCATCAGGTGAGTGGCCTTGTGACCTCTTACCTAGTTCAGAAGTACTTTCTTTAATAGCTTGGTCATGTAAAAGCTTTTCTCTTCTTTTTTTTCTCTTTCTTTTTTTCTTTCAGTTTCTAATATAGAGACTGTAAATCTGGCATAAACATCTGGAACACAAATCTCATTTGGAAGCAAGAGCAGCTCTCTGCTTAGCTCAGCTTCCTGGAGTGCAAGGTATAGATAAAAGCACAGTAGTCCCTGACCAGACAGGTCTAGAATTACAAAATATATTCCTCTGTTAATCAGCAGGGAGTGATGTAGAATGAAGTTTCTCCTTAAAGTTGTAGAGTATCATTTACAAATTTATATTAAAAAGCAGAAATGTATTATACTGAAAAATAGTTAATTCGTATATAACACATAACCTACTAATATGTCAGATGAATATTTTCAGTTTTACTCACAAGTTTCCCCTTTATTCTCCCAGTCACCTACCTGAAGACAGGAAAAAGATTTTACTATTAGGAAACTATCAATATAAGACAGTTATCATAATTATTGACCTTAAGCTAAAAGATATTTTTTCAAATAATTTAATTAGTGTGAAAATGACCATTGTTGCTATATATAATTCTAGTCATATTGTGGTTTTTTTTTCAGTTAATCATCATTTATAGTGTGGGTTCCAACTCTGAAGTTAAGACTGAGAAAATATTGGATGTATAATAGTATGGAGACTTATCAGTAGTAATATATATATATATATATATATATATATATATATATATATATATATATATGCATGCATACGCACATACACATAAACACAATGGGAACATAGATTTAGCACTTCAAAGATCAATCTTCCCCCAAATAAGCTATAAATAAAGTAAAATTAAATCCAGTAGGTTCATTTACTATTTCTACAACAATAAAAATTGATTTGCATTTCAGTCTTGCCACAACTCTATTTCCCAAACCTTAAATCTTCATCCACTCAGTACTATATAGTATAACCTGAACTACACCAAAGTGGTAGATTGAGGAATTTTCCTTCCGCTCCAGCATGAAGGCAAACATCAAATTAGCCAACAAGTCCTATTACTATCTCTTTTTATCTTTGCTGAGAGCATCCCATTCTGTCCAATTCTACTGTCACTATGGTGTTGAAACTATTATCAACTAAACTTTACTATTATAGAAGACTACAATTTTTACCTGTTGACTTCTTCCTCCATCTAAAATAGTATCTCCAGAATAAATTCTGATCACATCAACTCCACATTTTTTTTAAAAAGAAACATGTAAAAACAAATAAAAATTCTTCCCAAATTCTCACTCCAATAGTTCAGGTTTTTAATGTAAAACAAATTTTAGTAAGCATAAGAATTACCTGAAGATGTTTAAAAAATCTAGAATCAGATATTCTCATAATCATGATCTGATGGGGATCATGGAAACTTGCACTTCAAGTATTTTAAGTGATTCTAACATAGGTGGCTCTAGACTACGCTGGGAAACCTAATTCTAAGTCTTCTTACTTTTAAGTTTTGTGGGAAATCTGCTATAGCTAATGAAAAATGTATTTTCATTTTTTCTACCTTTGTTACTATGCTAGTCCATTTTTCTAGATTTTATTGTTCACATTTCCTAATCTCCTGCCAAACTAGCAAACAAAACAAACAAACAAAAAACATTTATTTTCATATAAACTATAAAGCCATCCCTGATTATCCTCAATGAAGAGTAACCTCTCTCTATTATATAGTTGTAGTTTTTATTTCATATGACACATTATAAACTTCCTGCCTAGCTTTATAATTCTACATAACAAATTACTACAACCTTCTCATCTCATAATAATGTCACTTTAAGTTCTATCGGTCAGAAGTCCAGCACAGTGCAGTTGGGTTCTCTGCTCAGACTTCAATCAAGACGTCCTCTGGAGCTCAGGCTCCGCTTCCAAGTTCATTCATGTTATTGGTAAAATTCAGTTCCTTGCATTTTTAGTATTCAACTAAAAAGTCCCCGTTTTCTTGTGGCTGCCAGCCAGGAAATTTCTCAATCCTAGAGGCTATATTTAGGTCCTTGTATCATAACTCCCTCCATTTTAGCAATAGAACCTCCCTCATGTCAAATTCTTCTCGCTCCTATATCTCTGACTTCCTCCTCTTTTACCAGTTGGAGAAAACCATCTGCCTTTAAAGGGTTCATGTGAATTGGTCAAATCTACTCAGATAATCATCTATCTTGAGGTGACATATTATAAAAACGAGCAAAATCTATTAAATCCAAAATTTCAGGGATTATGCAGGGCATGTATATCAAAAGGCTGGGGAATTTCAAGGGACCTCTTAGAATCCTGCTATTTATTCCTCTGAGATATATATTTGAATTTTTAAAAAATATAAGTTCATGAAGAAAAAAATTGATGCATTATATACTTTTGTATATCACAAATCACATTCCTAATTCTTCACACACAATAAACATATAATAAATAATTGTTGAATACATGGACTCTTTCTGTGATAACATCTTTCCTGATGCATTGCATTTAAATTAACAGCTTTGGGCCTGGCAAAAGTAAATGTATAGTCATTTACTCCTGAGGAGATTGGAGCAGTTAGAAACCCAACACCCTGAGTTTTTAATCTTCTTTATATTAGTGAATAAAAATAATTCCATCTTTCTTCTTGGCATCAGAAGACAACAAAATGAACATCAAAATGAAAAAGAGAAAAGACTTTTAAAAAAGCATTAGTGTATTGTGGGGTGACTTTTACAAGCAATATAATATATGAGTAACTGAAGTCATTGACAGAAAGGTAAAAGAAGAAAGAGAAATAATCTTTGAAGTAATAATGAGATAAAGTTTTCCAAATCTGATGAAAAGTCTAAACCCACATTTTCAAGCAACTTAATAAACTCCAAGTATAAAAAATATATTAAAAAATCACATGAGACCCATAATATGGCATTTCTTATAGTGAGTAAAAAAATTCTTAAAATAAAAAATCTTAAAAGCATTAAGAATGTTAGATAAACTGGAAAAAAATTAAATTTGTAAGTAAAATTCTTTTAATTATGAAAACTTGAAAACAAATAACTTCACTGACAAATTCTACCAAATATCCCTGAAAAATGAATCAGTACCAATTTTATGACAACTGAATACAAAATATTGAATGAAAAGAAACACTTGCCTTCTCATTTTTTTTTTGTGGCCACAATTAACCTGTCAATATCAGAAAAAGACATTGAAAGAAAAGAAAATAATAGATCATATACCTTATAAATAGATGCAAAATTTCTCAACAAAATAATAACAAATAGAATCCAAAAGCATCTAAAAATATAATATCCAATGAAAAAGTGGAGTTTATCTCAGGAATAAAAAGTTGGTTCAACATTTAAAAATCAATCAAAGTAGTAATATATAATATCAATAGACTTAAGAAACAAAATTATGTGATTATCTCAATATATGGATAAAAACCCTATGACGAAATTTAATGTCAATTAATGATTAAAAAACTTTTGCAAACTGTAAGTAGAAGGGAACCTCCACAACCCAATCAATATGAAGCAATTATGAAAACTGATAGCTAATATCAGACAAACAGGCAAATGACTAAATCCTTTCCCTTTTGTCAAGCATTAGGCAAGTGCCTGCTCTCATCACTTCTATTTATCATGGCACAGAAGGTTTTAACCAAAGAAATAAACCAAGAAACAGCAATAAAAGTCGCTGAGTTTAGGGGGGATAAAAGTAAAATTTATTGGCATGTAATGCTATCATGTTTAGAAAACTTTAAATAATCTACAAAAGAGCTATAAAAAATGAGTTTAGCAATGTAAGACAACACAAGATCATCATATAAAAATCAATTTTATTTTTATTTAGTGACAATGAACAATTGAAGTTGAAGTATGGAAAATGATATCATTTACAGTAGGATCAAATTATTAAATAAATCGATAAAAATACAAAAGAGTTGCACACTTAAAATTATGAAACATTTCTAAGAAACTTCATGAATACATACAGAAATAGAGTGCTATAATGTATTCGTGGATCAGAATATTCAATATCTAGATGTCAATTCTCCATATACTGATCTATAGATATAGTGAGTTCCAAGTCAACAGTCCGGGAGTGTTGGTTTTTTTGCCCTAGAAATTGATAAGCAAATTCTAAAATGCATGTGGAAATGTAAAAGATTCAGAATAGCCAAATAGCATTGGGAGAAAAAAAAAAAAGAAAACAAAGTTGAAAGGCTTAAATTACTTAATTTCAAGACTTATAAAGATGCAGTAATCAAGTCAGTGTGATAGTGGTATTAAGATAGAGAAATAAGTAAATAAAACTGAATAGAGAGCCCAGAAATAGACACACACATATCTGGATGTGTTTAGAGAATAGAGAAATTGTAATATAATGATATAACTGAAACTATGCAGCAATCAAAATACTTGACTTAGAGCTACATGTATGAACATGAATTGATTTTAAAAGCAAGAAAGACAGACAGACAGATAACTTGTAAGAAATGCATGGGATATGACTTCACTTTTCTAATCTATGAAAGCATAAAACATGCTATGCATGAAAATGTGTTCATGTGGGTTTACAACCAAAAGCAGGGAGTATAATGGGATTGAGAAGAGCTCACCACTGATAACTATAATAATTTTTTTTAAGGAAAAACATTATACAAATATAACTAGGTGTTAAACATTTAAAAATCTGTGTGATATGTTTTTCAAAATGGACTTTTATATTATAGGGAATGTACCAATGTAGGATTTTAATACTACTGATATAATTCATATTTAACAGCTTGATTTTCTGTTTTATCTTATATAGTCTTAAAAAAATATTTCAAGTTACTTCTTTACTTTTTACTTGATTAATTTACTAAATGTGCCTGTTACAGAAAACAATGTGAAACAATTTATATGACCAGTGGCCCACGAAAAATGAAGCTCAGTCTTATGGAATGTGTTCACTTTCTCCCAAAGAAAAAAAGATCAGCATACAGTGTGAGTTTCTTCTAACAATAGAAAGTCAATGACTATCAATTAACTATAAAAAAAAAAAAAGAAGAGGAAGACTATAGTGTAGAATATGCCATTCATAATTCCTAGAGATTTCCAGCCACCCATCCTCAGTTGAGACCCCTGAATGATTCTTAAAGTGGTCATATATTCATAACTGGAGGTCATATTCCAATCATAAACTAAAGCAATAAACACAAGGACACTTCTGGAAATATATCTCCTGGCCAATCTGAATTAACAGGGGGAAAGCTCTGCTAAAAATGCTTGCAGAGCTGTTATAATGTTCAGCATAACAATGATTAAATAGGGCTTCCCCAGAGCCGCTTAAGAAGTGGAAAAAGCAGGAAATGGATGTTTAATGGTGTCACAGAAAAACACTTAGGCTTGAATTGATTAAATAGCAATGTCCCCGCCCTTCTGCATGACTCAGAAAGTGCCATTGTGCTGCCTAATGCAGATCTGTTTTCAGATTTTAAACTCCAAAAGGAAATTATTTCTACCAAGGAGAAATGAGAATTTTCAATAACCCTCTATTACCTCAGCAAAGAATGGTGATTGAACGAAGTTGGTGCAACAACAGAAAGAGTGCAGTCCCAGAGCCTTCAGATTAGAAATACAAGAGTTACAGCTACGTGGCTATGGAAGAGCACACGATTTGGGTTGTCTCTCCTTTTGCCAACTCTATATCTCCTGATGTTAAAGGATTATTCTAGGTAAAATAAACTTTGAACAAGCACATATAGAAAAGATATGAATTTCCTACATATAGTACCATAGGGACCCCATTTTTTAGTGACAGAAAAATATAACAACTTAAGGCAAACAAGATAAGCAGGATGGTGACAATATCAGAATAAAACTCAAACTGACTCAGAAAATATATTCTAGCTACTTTAAGCAATGGTTTCCCACCATGTCATTATGAGATCTATTAGATGTTTGTCTCACAACAGAGTGGTAAATTTTTTATACTTTATAACATATATAGAGAACATTTCTATATTATTTTCTAAGCTCAAAAGAAGTGCCTTAACTTTACCATCCTACAAAAGTCTATAAGGCTAGTTTTTAAGTTAAATATCTTTTTTTCTGCAAGGTAACTCTGAGTCCTGACCAAGCTGTGCCAAATAGACTGCCTCCTCTGGGAATTTGGAATTAAGATAAAAGACAAAATTATAGTTATACTGTATGTTCAGAATAAAGCATGTAAACTTGGGAACCATGTGTACCCTCCATCATGGAACCTCAGATCCAGAGAAAGCCAGAAGAATGAAGCAGATGTAAATGTGCAGAAAGAAGACACAATATATGACAGAAAAAGTGCCTTGAATTCTTGAGAGCTGCCTGTTTCTCAATAGTCTCTGGTGAGACCCAGCTGCATTCCTATCAGATTTTGGTTCTGTAGAACAACACTATAATTCTGCAATTAGTAATGTCAACTAATTAATTTTTTCATTAAGCTTAGCTGATATTTGATTTCAGTTACTATAACAATAGCCTCAATCCAGTATTAACATACAAAAGTGTTTATCCCAGCAATCTCAATCATTTTGTTATCTCAATAAATACCAACTTTAAGAATTTCTCCAAGATTGATATTTACATTAGGTGAACCATACCTGAGCATTAGAGTTAAAATTCTAACACTCCCTTAATTGTTTTAGTATGATCTATTTTTGTCTTGATTCTATACATTACACTCTTTCAGAAACGTAGTCCAAGAACATTTCAGGCAGGATTTTGAGAACTCTGGATAATAAATACTATTTTCATGAGGTAAATCGATGGATGAGTAAAACATAGAGAAAGATGTGAAATATATACCAGCAGGAAGGCTATCATTTCCTCCTGATTTAAGGTATGGCCTTGAGAAGCTGCTAGAGGGCTGTTAGGCTAACCTTAATTTAGAGGCTAACAATTGTTAATTTCCATTTATAATAACAGTATTTATTGTACAATTACTTTGTGGTGGATATTCCTCTTATTTGTTCTGCATATATTAAAGAATTTAATTTTTGCAATAACCCATTTGGCAGTTACTGTCTTTATCTTTATTTTACAATTGAAGATAAAATTTAAAAACTTGCCCAAGGTGACAAACATTTAAGTTGAGCAGTTTTTAAACTAAGGCAATTTTCCTCTACCGTCACTTGTTCTCTCATCCATTATGCTAGCTGCTTCTCACATACTATTTGCATGATATTTTTCTATCACAAAACTGTGCTTCTGTATGACTTAAGTCAAGGAAAAACAAGAATTTCAGACAAAAGAAATATATCAAGTGCCAAGAACAAAACTGATTTTTTGTATCACATTGTTATGAATGAAATACCCATATCGTCCAAAGAAATCCTAAAACTAAGATTATTAACTGAATGTTTGTGAAACCCCCCCCACCACCCAATTCATATGTTTAAATTCTAATTTATAATGTGATGCTATAGGAGACAGGGTTTGGGGGAGGTAAATGAGTCATGAGGGCTCCACCCCCATGAATGAGATGGGTCCCCTTTTAAAAAGAGATTCCAGAGAGCTCTCTAGCATTCTTTGTATCATGTGGGAATACAATTCATCTATGAACTAAAAAGCAGGCTCTTAGTAGACATCCAGTCTGCTCATGCCTTGATCTTGAACTTCCCAACCTCCATAACCATAAGTAATAAATATTGATTAGCCATCAAGTTTATGATAATTTGTTACAGCAGCCCAAGCTAATAACACTAAAATGCCAGTAACAAAGTTACCTTGGGGCACTACTTAAAAGCCTTCTATCTTTTTTTTTTTCTTGGTTATATTTTCTAAAAGACGAAACATGAAAAAAACCCTGGTAACTCAATTGCAATGGAAGTCCATGGCAAAAAAAAAAAGGTACCGTTGCAGGATATCTATCATACATATGTCTGATCACTATAAAGCACAAAAACTGAGATGACTCAATGTTGTATCAAATAAAGTAATAAAATTTTTAAATAACTAATAAACTATTGAGGAGAGAATAAAACACTATGCCAATGGAAACTCCAATAATTACCCTAGCTTAGAGAATTGCAAAGAGATAAAATGAAATACACAAAGACTACAATTTGTTAGAGATGGGGCACTGGTATTAGCAGTTGGAGAAAACAATCTATAATCACAGAGCTACCTATCCATATTAGGAAGCAGAGGTCTGTGGCCAGATGCTTGGTTTCAAATAAGGGTTCATATCTCAGTTGTTTCATAACTATGGCACATTACGTTGTTTTTCGATATCTCTGTTTTTTCTTCTGTAAAGCAATAAAGATAATATATACTTCTGAGAGCTGTTATAAGAATCCCATGAAGTATATGTAATATGTGTACTGTACTATGTAGAATATGATAATTGCTCAATGGATATTAGTTAATATTAACAACAGCATGCTTGGCTTGTTACCTCTTTTGAAAAGATATTAAGACACTTCTCTTTACTTTTCTAGGAATATAACACTTACATACAAAAAATGCCAATATCTTTGATATGAAGAAAAAATTAGTGGTGAAAGATGAAAAGCTAAGTTAAATGTCTCACAGAGTTTAATAATAGGTAATAAGAAATCAAATTTAACAGTCTATACAGTGATCCACAGTTTGTATTTATAAGTAATCAACTTTAATTGCATAATTTATAATAGTTGAGAGTTTTTGCTTTTTATTTTCAAGTTGTAAAGAAAGTGGAAGGGGAAGGGAGATAACGTAAGGGAAAAGAAAGCAAGCGAAAAAGAAACCTTGAGGACTTTTTCATGTTAAAATCTACCCACTGAAATTGTTTCTTCCCCTCTTTTTAATTTGTTTCCTTTGTTATATGTAAAACAGCACTAATTTTAAAAAGGAATAAATTGCACAGATGAAATAAAATGCCTCAGGATTTATCTGCCTATGGGCATAAATAAGCTACACTTAGAGCTACACTTAAAGCAACAAGCCGTGTTGAACTCAATTTGCAAGAAGACAAGCATTTACCTGGAATCTTCTACCTCCTTATGATATTCTCAAAATCCCATGAAGGTTCACTGCAAATCTTCACCACAAGTCTAGAATCCCAAGTTAGCATGTTTTACTCTCTAGGATGGAGGAGCAGAAAGATGGAAAGTTGTTGGATCCCTAAATACATCAATGAGCTACTGCTGCAATCTTGAATTCTATATGTTAGGACCACTCATTGTGGTGTTTGTCATGTTTTTCTATTTCTAATAGGCAGAGCTTTAATAACAGCATGTGTTCTTTTGTTACCAGAAACCTCCCCTTTCTCAAAAACAGAAGTGAACTACAAGTTGGTCAGGAGCTTATTAAATCACGTGGTCACAGGGGTGGCCAAGGTACAGTTATGCACAGCTTACCAGTTTATATCTAGAGAACATTCCACGCCATGATCTGAGCCTGCTCTTATCAACCACAGTGTTTTTCTTACTTGAAAAATAAGGGGAGGCAATTTGCTTCTAAACTTCATTTGTCTCTCTAACAAATGCTCTCTTCAGGCATTTACCTTCCATTAAAAATAGATTTTTATAAACAAATCACAAATGTGGATAAGTTTCAAAAAACGTCATATATGATTCCTGGGAATGTAGCAAGACAGATGTTTTAAGGACTTCTGACCTTCCATCTTATATAAGCAGTTTTCCAAGTTTCTAAGATAGTATTATTGGCTTATCTCAAAGAAAACACAAAGGATTTAGGGTGGTTTTAAATAACCCCCACAGATCAGCTTGTTAGAATTTCCTTATTGATCTTGCCTACTGTTATTGTAACAGAAAGTCTTCTAGGACTGGTAAGATGGAGGAAAGTCAGATAAATTCATTATTAGAAACAAGTTTTCATATGTTTTTATACGATTCCACACATTTCTCCATTCACAACTTTTTATTATATCATAATTTATTATTATGTCTATGGCTATGTGTTTTGCTTATATTTGATTTTTACTTAATATTCTATTAAAACAGCAATTCTTATATATCTATATTTTAAGTGTTATATGTTATTTATAGGTGAGGTATTTGTTTATCCAGAGCAGTCATATCTTTACCTTGGGAATAAAAACCTATGAGTAAATGTGAACATTTTTTTTTAAAAAGTAACCACTTTCAAACTCCAATACCACCTTCTAAAAAGAAAAGAAAAAACCTTCACAGAGTTGCTTTTTTTTCGTTTTCTTATACAATAGTTCAGAGTTTCTATTCCCCAGATAGCTGTTTTTTGAACTTGTAAAAATTCACAGTCACCATTAATTTTAAATAAAATGTTAGACTCTCATGCTCCAAATGAAGGAGAATTATTTTAATGTAATTATTCTAGTGGTTTCAATACGGAATCAGTCAAAATGAATACTAAAATTCAAAACTGTCAAAATACTTGAGTTTGGACAAAAGAAAGACAATTCTTGAGTTCTTCTGTTGCACATTATGCTCTAAAAAACAGCATCTATAATTCAGACAGCCCTCCTACTGACTTCTACATGAACACTGAAAAAATCTGTTTCAAATAGAGGTAATTAGTCAGTGATTAAGAGACAGAGTAATTAGTACAAAAGAGAACTGCCTTTGTTTGTATAAGAGCTGCCAGTTCAGAAAACTAAGACTTAGGAGAAACTTTTTGAAGAAGCATCTAAAGTTTTAAGGTCAACTGGTTTCCAAAGTTCAAAGTTCAAAAGTATAAAGAAAGTGTTAGTGCATCCTTCAACATGTGATTTGCACTGTGTGGAATACTCTTTCCCACATCCTCACTTGCTTGTCTCCTTGTCATTCAGGTTTCTTTTCAAAGAGATTTTCCTGATCATTTTAGCTAAAGTAAACCACAACTTTTTACTCTGCCTTTTCTTACATGTAGTATTTGTCATAATCTGAAATCATATTATGATGCATTTTCCTTTTGGTTGATTATTTGTCTCTTTCCTGAGAATATAGTTTCATGAGGACAGTGTTTATAATATTCCTACTTGTATCTCTAGTACTTATAAAATAGTGCCTGGCACATAATTGGTGTTCAATAAAACATTTCTTGAAAAACAAATACCTAATACCTGAAGAAGCATCTTTGTTTACAAAGATCTCTGTATACAGCCGTATAAAGTTTCAAGGATGAAATAAAGCATAGAATCAATGTGCATTCTTTACCTTAGTCTTCATTAATGAGTTCAAATGGAACTCAAAAGACTTTCTTCTAAACAGAATTAATCAATATCTCTCCTCTGATCTGAAAGACCTGTTCATTTGTGTCTCAACAGTGAAGTAGTAAGGTGTAAGTAGTAAGTAGTAAGTAGTAAGGACATAAACCTTACCTCTCAGTGGTAAGGTTTATGTCCAATTCATCTTTTTTTCAATGAGATCTTTTATTTAAGTTTTAAAATAAAAACTGTATATATTTAAGAAGTATGATGTGATAATTTGATATGTGTGTGTATGTGTGTGTGTGTATACACACATATATATACACATATATACACATATATATGTAGTAATCATTTCACTATGTGTATATATATACACACATATATATGTACATATACATATTTGTATACATATGTATATATACATGTGTATATATACACATATATATGTGTGTGTGTGTATATATATATATATATATATATATATATATATATAGTGAAATGATTACTACGGTGGAGCTATTGATACATCTCACTTAATTAGTGTACGTGTGTGTGCACATATGTAATAAGAGCACCTGAAATCTACTCTCTTAGCAAATTTCCAGTATTCATTATAGTACACTGTTGATGGAAATATAAATTGGTGTAACCATTATGGAAAATAATTTATCTTTATAATTGCTTCAGTTCCTAATTTTGCATGTAGTATCAGTGTCTTAAAAAAATCACATTGAATAAATAACTCAAAACATCACAAGGTGCAAGTTCCCTTCTGATGAAAACATTCTCCTTTCCTTTCAAGTATTTAATAAAGACCTCTGCCCAACATCAGTGCTGCCCAAATCTGAAAGCCTAGTTCTTTAACATGCCCCACTTTTCTATTTGGTCCACTGCATAGCCATTTCTACATAAGGATAATCAATGCAGATAGACTACTTTCACAACACAATTTGTAAAATAAAAATTGTACTTACTATATATTCTGTTCTTTTATAAATGTTTCCCGCTCCTGCTACCCCCAAACCAATCTAGGTAATAAAAAGAATCTGGTTGGTATTGGTGAACCAATCAAAACTACCATAACTTTTCTTATGTCTGCCCATACTCCTATTCTAAGCAAATGAGTTTATTCTCTAATAGGCTCTAGAAGATGACACTTGTCTAAGACCCACTAGATTCCAAACTTTTTCATATCAAGAAAAACAATGGAGATAAGTAAAACTCTTACTATCTTATCAATTATGAAAACAAATTAAACTCTATAATTTGTTAATTTAACATCTACATATTTTTGTAATGTTACAAATCTGAAAAAAAGTCACCATAATTAATCTTCCACCATGTCCTATACTTTATATGTAATATTTTAGATCATAGATAAAAATGTACTTTAGAGTGAAATTATTTTATATTTATAGTATATGCCAGAACTATAGAATTAAAGTTGGAGATGAAGATTCCATAAATAATTATTGATGTATAAAAGGTATATTTATATTGACTTTTTAAAAGCTACATATATATTCTGTTTAGTGTATAATGTGATTGCCTTTTAAACAACTTCTCATTTCCTAGGGAAAAAACAAATCATCTCTAATTATTTAAAGAAATATTTTAAGTATATTGCTATATGTACCAAGAATAAAAGATCTTTTCTTAAAATTATTTTTAGAAGTAATAGAAGCCACCTTATGTTTATATCCATATAAATACCTTTCAAATGAATATTCTTATAAGGCCATATTTAGCATGTCACTATATTTTGAATAATATAACACTATATGAAGAGACATTAAACTAAAAAAGCCCTCTATTAATATCACATTTGGATAATTACAGCAATTATATGTGTAGTGAAAACAAAATTAAAAATATAAGGCATAGAAATTTAAGACATATAATATTATTAGAGTTCTGATTTTCACAATTTCAAATGTTATATACAGTTTCACATAAGCATCTTCAGTCAACTTCAAAACAATATAAAAGAATGGGTGCAATGCAGACCAAGGAATCTTTTTATGTCCCATTTAACATTTATTCATAAGACAACTATGGGCTATGCTTTGCATCAGATTCACTTAAAAACATATGGCACAGGAAACACAACATGTCAGTAGGAAAGTGTCAAATATTCCACAGCAATGACAGTAGTCCTCACAGGAATCCATACTGCAGTCCATACAGCCCTCCAAGTGACAGAAAGATATGGGAGGAAAGACACTTTGGTCAATTTTAAGAGACAAGTCTCAGGCCCCACAGGAAACAATATCTCTTGTAAGAACTTATAGACAAACTTACAGGAACCCCGGAAGCACATGTCCAGTATGTAACTCACCAAATAAATATGTCCTGGAGACTCTGGCTTTTCTGCACTTCAATATTTGTCTTCCAAACTCTCCAAGAGAATATGAAACTATGTTCTGCTTTTTATTCTCTTTCTGTTTAACTTTGTAGTCTCTTGCTCTGCCTTTCTAAATCAGCGAATATGTAGAAAGAAAAATTTTGAGTTCTCTCTTTACCTGCTATCTCCAAAATCTTGGTCTCTTAAGTATTGAATCCTTTAGCAACCCCAAATATGAATATTTTACTCTCTAGGCCTTTTGATGTTATCGAAAACTCTTTTGGTCTTTCTGCTCCTTTTTCTTTCCCCTGTCCATGTTCTCAGCCTTCTGACTTTTGCCATGACTTTGGCAAATGCCCTGAGAAAACAACCACTTTAAGAATATTAGGTTTGCAACATTTGGGACTATCAGATAAAACTCAGAATTCCTACATTTGTGACATACATTTTTGTAAGAATTGTTAATCGTTAATCAGAAACTCAAATTTAATTAGACATCCAATATTTTTATTTGCTAAATCTGGTAACCCTAATCTCAGCGTCCATTCCATCTCTCCAGGATCTGGCCCCTCAAAGCATAGCTACCTCAGCAATATTCTGATGCTGTCAAATCAACGGTGTTTTCTGTTTTGATTGTTGATTTTATATCTTCTTTCCAGTTGTTATGAGCACAAGTATTGGTTTTCTACAAGCTATTCCATCATAGCCAGAAGTAGTAATTAATAATATTTTCTTAAAATTAAATAATGTATTCTTTGTATGATAGGGATTGGTTAGTATACAATAGAAGAAAAATAAAAGAAATTTATGCATTTAATATTTACTGTTTATGTAGATGAATATCAAATTATATAAAAGATATTAATTATCTGGGTGTAAAAACTATTTCCCAGCCCCTATACATAATTCTGTTATTATATATTTACTCACCAAAAACTAACACTTATATACTTGAGTTAATAATTTATTTGATTTTTGTTTATATAAATTATCTAATTTTTGAACAATGAACATATAATTTTCATGTAATAATTTCTAATTAGATAGAAAATAAAAAAGAAAGCATTACTTAAGCATTTTTAGTTTATAAAAATGCAATGTGCTTATTAATGCCCAGTCATTTGTTGATATCATTCTCTTTCCTAGGGCCCTTTTATCTATCCTTCCTTGACGCTTTATTTTTTCAGATGACACATTTCCAGAGACACTTTATCTGAAACCCCCGTTTGTTGTAGTTGAGCATATATTTTAGTTAATTGAGTATATATTTTTCCATAATACTCTACATTTACTCAATTACAGTGCTTTATCTGAATGCCCCCAAAATACTTAATGATGGCTAATCTGTTTTACTTATATGGTATTTAATAGATGTTTAATATTTAATATTTATTGAACAGATGGTATGAACTATTTAAAAAAAGAAAAAGAGAGTCTTAATAAGACAACAGTGCTTATTATTCAGATAATCCCCCGAAAATATTATTTTTATCACACCAGATTTTGATTAGTATTAACTGGCAGGCAGGCAGAAGTTACATTCCTTGAGAATTTCCAGAAAAGCAGTTATTTTATTTTGCCATTGCAGTCTAGGCTTTTATATTTTAGCAAACTATGTTCCCAAAGGCAGAACTAATAAAGCTTTATAAGTATAAAGAGTTTTACACATGCCTAACTAGAAGGTCACCCTGTGAGGCATGAGATCTTTATGGTTTATTTGTTTGTTTTTTTGGTCTATCTTGTCATGTTTATTACTCACTTCTATTATTTTTCATTTGTTTCATAAAAGTCTTCTCAACATATTTGGTATGCTTTCTCTTTTAAATATAAATTGGTTATATTTTCTCATTTTTTAATTAAAATGGAAAGAAATCGGCTCTTAGAAGTCACCTATAAAAACAAAAGACATCTAAAAGAAAAAAAGTATATCTTTTAAAATATTGATTGCTTTCATATTAATAAGTGTTTACAAATATTTATTAAGCAAATACCATGTGTTAGGCATTGGAGAAAAAATGACAAAGAAGAGAGGTATAGTTCCTGTATTTATGGGGACTGCCTTCTAAGGAAAAAAAAAGAAAAAAAATTTATAAGTTCAATATCTATTTCTTAGAAAACATTTTGTGTTCTGCACTTATGCTTGGAAGATAATCTTATATGTACTTAAATTATAAATAAATTGTTAATATTTAGAATACATTTAAATATATAAGAATAAAAAATTAATATGTAACTTTTATATTTATTATCAATGTTGTCTTGAAATATCAATATGAACATGCATGTCTTAAATGAAATATCTCTTTTAATAGTTGAGTACATGACTTAGACTTATTTAAAATTATTCTGTACAAAATGAGAGCTTTGACAAATTTTACATGATATTTCTGATTCTTCAAGGAAATATTTTAAAAGAATCAGAGTTAATATTCAGATTCTATATTAATGGCCAATTAAATATAAATTTTTAAAAGGAAAAAAGACATCTTTAATTAAAAGAAATGTTAAAAGAGTAGAATAACTAAAATGTGCTCAACTTCAATAACATTATTAAAAAAATAATTATTTCAAAAACAGCTTATCTGTTGAAAGCTGGCAAACCACCAGTATCTTGATTGTTGTAAGCAACTTTATAACTGTTTCAAATAGATAAATTGAACAAAAAAAATTAATTTCAGCCACATAATAAGACTCATCTTCTTTCCAAAATGGAGTATCGTCTGACATATAGTTCTTTGTGCATTGTATTAGTAACAGGAATTTGTGAGCAAATACTGAATTCCTGTCTTGAAAAGTTTATCATGAGATTTGGACTGATAACTTCCTATCATATTAGGATTTTATTTCTTTTCCTCTTAACCTTTTACTAGGACTATGTACCCACGTACACACACACAGGTGGCAACAGAAAATATCTCTGTATTTAGTTATTCTTTCCTCAGTAGTAGTATAGGACTACAATTTTTCAAAGCAACAGAAAATATAAATATTAAAAGATAATATTGAAATATTTTTTTCTTTTTTATCTCACGTAGGTGAAGGCATTTTATCATGTCTCCTTGTCTATGTAGTAGGCAATGGTATGTATTGACATTGCTAAAACAAAAAGAAAGAAAAAAGGAAATAAAAAATGAAAATAAGAAAAAGAAGAAGGGAAGGATTGAAGGAGGGAGGAAGGGAAAGAGGGAGGGAAGAAAAATACAGAAAAAAGAAGCCAGAAGAAAATAAATCTGCTGATAAGGAAAATAAATGTTATACTAACTAATTATAGACAATAAGCTGTAAGGTTAAATAGAAATCAACACTGATCATTTGTGCACATTTCAAAGGACTTTGTTTTAGAAAATCCTTTTTCCACAATACTTCAATAACATAAAATACCGAGCAGCATCTTACAACATGAGACCAGAAGAAAAAGGGTTATTCAATGCCAACATTCTAGTTAAATTCCACTATTATAGTAAAATATGCTCCATATTAACAATGCACACCTGATAATTTTACTGCCTTTTGTCCTTCAGTTACCCACTAATAACAAGGGGACAAAATATTGCAGTTCATTGTAGGCTTGAGATAGTATGTCTCATCACTTAATCAAATGCTCTGGGGCTAAATACTGATCACTCATTTCAGCCACAGTGAGTCCTAGCTATTTACTCTACTATGTTGTAGTCTAGTGTGCACCTCCCTCCGGAATTGAGAATATATGTTGATTTACAATTTTCTTTTCCTATAGAAATAGTTCTACCCCTATATAAAAGTGGGTAGACACACTAATGATGGCACAGAACTGCGGCACCAAATGAGCAAAAATAGTAAATACTAGAATAGAAGAATTTGTTTTGTTTGGCATTAGAGTTTCAAGCAGTAAAAATTATTATACACACATCTGATCATACCCCATTAATATATCTTGATCAAGGTTCTTGAGAAAAGTATAATTTAAAAAAATGTACTGGCAATATTAGACCCTTCTTGTTTCTTTCCTTCCTACATGAGCTTTTCTGATTTGTTTGGGACACAGATAAAATTTCTGGGGAAGAAAACAGAGTGGATCTTTTTTCTAAGTTATAACATGCCTTTTCAGGCTTCACTCTTCTCAAACATGGTTCCAGCAGCAAAATCTTGAGCCATGTATACTATCCAATTTCATTTTGATGGAATTGCAAATTAAGAAATACTGATGGAATGATTTTCTCTCATTCAGATGGAACAGAGTATAAAGACAAGTATGAGAGAACTGATATCACTACAAGCTCTACAGATATTAAAAGGCTAATATAAAAATGTTATAAACAAATGTATGCCACTAAATTTGGCAATTTATATGAAATGAACAAACTCTTTGAGAGTTACAAATGATCAAAGATCATTCAAGAAGAAAAAGGTAACCTGAATAGCCCAATATTTATTAAACAAATTATATGGTTCACACACAAAAAAATTTAAATTTAGAAGGCTTTACCAGAGAATTCTACTCAATAGTTATGGAAGAAATAATACAAACACTTTGAAAAAATTTAAAAGCAAAGGAATACTTCTCAAGTCATTCTATGAAGTTAGCATTATTATCCTGATGCCAAAAAAAAATAAAGCTATTATAAGAAGATAAAAGTATATAATAATACTCCTCATAAAACAGAATTTTAGCAAATAAAATTGAAAAATATATAAATAGGTAAATGATCATTCCAAATATTTTATAAACCAACTGTAAGGTTGATTAAATGTTTAAAAACTAACAAGTAAACACACTATGTGAAAAAAAAAGAATCATGTAAAAAATACAAGCAAATTGTGATTGAGATCTATAATATGTAAAAACTATTAAAATAAAAAATTAAAAAACCAATTCATTAGATAAATGGGTTAAAATTAAAACATACTTTTCATAGAAGAGGAATGATGAATAAACAAACAGAGATTCAAACAGCAGAATTCAGCAAACAATAAAGTAAAACCAAAATATATTATTTTACTTCCACTAGATTTTCAAAGTAAGAAAATTTAAAAGACTATCCTATTATTCAGAAATAAGTGCATTGAATTTACAGTTATAGAATCAATTTGGATGTATCTCAGAAATAATAGTGAGCAAAAAAGTAATTTTCAGATAATACCATTTAGATAAAGTTAAAAATAGAAAAGTAAATCATATAGCATATTATGCATGGTACACATAGTAAATGAAATACATGAAGGAAAAATATTTGGAAAATATAAGGAAAATATTTTAAAAATAGAAGTTTCAAAATTAGGAATCTTCATGAGGAAAAAAGAAGGTCACAGAACCAGTTTCAATGACCCTAATAATGATCTATTTCATAAGGGTAATATATTTATATTAGGCAATACCCATAATATATATAACATATATAATATATATAAATAAATACATACATGTATGTACACACAAACACACAAACTTTCAACATTTGTCCTTTACTACTTCATGGTTTGATGGATTGCAGGAATTACTGTCCTTAAGAAAAACAATTTTTTCATTTATGCTTGTATATCCACCCCCTACCCCCCCAAAAAAAAACAAAAAAAACTTATGCACATAAATGAATTATTTTGCCCTCACTTTAAATAGTAAAAGTTGATACTTCAGAATTAAAAAAAAAAGATATGCCTTAAACTTAAAGATATGCCTTTTCATTCTAAATCATAAATCCTAATTATTAGTAGAGTTTGATCACCTGCAAACTCAACCTCCAAACCCCAAACCTTATTTCTAGGAGATAAAGAGCAGTCATTGTGTTTCTATATGTCACATTACTGGGTGCTTTTTCTCAGAACAGAGAGTTACCTTGACAACCCAATCTGACTCACATTTAGCACCTTGATTTATTTCCAACCTCAGTTTCACATCAAAAATTGTTTGCCTACAATACTAAAGATTACTTTTTAATTAAAATGGTAACCCTTCACCCCTTTCCAAATGTCTTCAGAGCATTTTCTTTATCATACCCAATTCATAATAAAACAGTTTTTTAAAAAAAATGCAAATGGCCTAATGAAATTATTTTCTCAAATATATTTTAAAAATTAAATACTTGACCTTACCCTACAATACATTTGAGTAAATTAATTTTGCAACCAAATAACTTTATCGACTGGATATGGTTAACCTGTAGAAATTTAAAATATTAGCTAAAAAGTAAATTCAACATAACTGACCTTTATATCTAAAAGAAATAATTTATATCATTATTTATAATAAATACACATTATTTTGTCTGAGCCAACTTTACAAATTCCTTATTTCTTAGACATGCACAACTGTTGAAAGGAAAATGAAAATAAGTTACATTATATAAGTGCGTATGATAAAAATGCCAACAGTTTTTAAAGCAACCACATTCAAATAATCATCTCAGAAGGGAATAAAATGATTGTTCCTTGTATGTAGCTGTAGAATTATTTTTAGAGTTTTAATTTGTAAATCAATTTGCAGAGTCTGATTATTAGATGGTATGTAAGCAGATAAATCATTTTATATAAAGATTATCTTGTAAATCACAAATGAATTTCATCTGTTTTCTTTAAAATTAGTCTAAAAGTTTGTGTGTAACTATCATCAAATGTAAATATAAAGTTCTGCTGTCCCCATTATAACTTCTGTTAACATTAACAGGAATGACGTGGCTTTGCTAAAAAAAAAAAAAAAAAAAAAAAAAGCATTCTTGTAATTATGTGAAGATTAAGTTGTTTTCAACACTATTTGAGAGAAACATTTAAAATAGAATCTCCTAATGATTATTTTTTTTAAAAAAACTGTATTTTGTCAGAATAAAAGATAAACAATTCTTTTATTTCCAGTTGTTTTTTGGTTTTATTTTGTATACAATGAAAAATGTTACTTCTTGAGCAGCTGATCTTTAAGCTTGCACTTTTTTCTGAATACTAAAAATAACTACTTATATAAAAATGAAGAAATGCAGCAGGTTTTTTAAAAAAATTCTTTTGTGATCTATTTAATTAATTTGGAGGATAAAATCATGCATATTTAAAAGTATAAAATTGTTTCATACATTAGAAAATATAGAGTGGTATTGTAATGTGTAGAAAAATCAATATAAACAATTGGATTAATATTAGGAATACCAAAAAACATTCTGATACAGAATAAGCCTTGTTTATGATTCATGAGTGTTTGCAGGTCAAATGTGTTGATTGAAGTAGAATTAGATTAATATAAAGATTGTTGGACAGTAGGTTAGCTAGTCAAGTTGTTCACTAAGAAGTGAGAATATGGGTAGTTTCTATTTTAAAGTACATAATTTTTCCTGATTTACTAGCACTCTCAAAACAGTTCTGTGGCCAGTATTTGTTCTATTGTTAATCTACTTCCATCCTGCTTGATTTTCCCCCAGATCTATGCACAAAATAACATACATCACATAAGCTAGAGGGAAACAATATTTTCCATTTTAGTATTGTTAGGATGATGAAGTTATCTGGAAAAAAGAAATAAAAAATACAAATGGTTTTACAGCTCTATTTTATAAGTGACCTTACATAATCTGGTCTCTACTAGGAGAGCAACATAAAGGAAAATATACAAGAGATGGAGAAAATAAGGGAAAAATAATATTTAAAGATGGTTTACACAGGAATTGAAATATACTTCAGAGGAAGTCTAAAGAGATTCAAAAGCATTATTTATGTCAGAAAATAAATAGAAGATACAAAACTAAAATAGGAATATGACACTACATGTTAAGCAGTGTCAGGTTTCTTTACCTTTGATCTTTTATTTAATTCTCAAAATAATCATGAAGTGAGGAGTTTAACTTCATATGTTATAAATAATGGATTTGAAGCTGTGAGAAAAAAAAGTAACTCACTGAAGATATTTTAGTTACTTAAGGGAGAACTATCAAGTTATATCAGGTCTTATAACCCCAAATTGTTGAAAAGTAAATACCCACATTTAAATGGGAAGAGATGAGTTGATAAATACAAATAAATATGGTATGTTAAATGTACAGGTTTCATTTATATAAAAAACAGGCAATTAAGAAGATAAGTATTCCTGGTATGAATGGTAATAAACAAAAGGACCATTAAGAAATATTTCTCATTTTCTTCTTTTATAATTATTGATTGGTGAATAAAAATAAAAACAGAATTATAAGATGAGTGACAGGAAGAATCTTGTCATACTCTTTCACTTTATTCATTCAACAAATACTTTCTAGTGACGAATAGCCGTTTAAATATCACTGATCACAAGGACAAAGTATTGTATTGAAGGCAAAACATTAGAGTTAATTAGTAGCAGTAAAACTAGTAAACACAATAAATTCAGATAAAACTGTAGAAATTGGCAAAATACTGTGGGAAAGGCAAAATAAATATAGAAACAAGCAAAGTAGTTAATAAACTACAGGGAAATTAAAGCACATTTATCTTATTATCATTGTTATGAAATAAACAAATATTACTTTTGAAGTTCAGACAAATGAAGCAAATAATATTCAAATGTCCAAATACATTTCTCATATACTCTCACTCCAAAATTTCTCCTATAATTACAAAATATTATAGTAAAAATTTATACTATATATAAATAAATTAGCATTCAGAGTCATGCAATTTTAGTACAAGTAATGCCAAATCTGAAAACAATGTTAAATGGTAAAAAAAAAAATGTTATTCCTAGAGAGTCAGACTTGAGTTCTGCATTCACATTTTCCCAAATAGCTTTGTATGACCCCATTGCTCCATAAAAAACAAATCTACATAAAGCAGAGTCGGTGAGTCAATACACATATGACCCTAGATTCTGTTCTTGTGGAAATTAGTTTTTGGAGAAGAAAGTGACTAATGGAATAAACAAATAAATATATAATAAAAAAATAGAGAAACATCTTGCAAGATCTTGTGACAGAGAATTCTTGGGACAGGGTGAGACCTCAGGGAGAGACCTACATAAATGAATTTATCAGAAGATGTATTTGAAGAGATTACATTTAATCAGAGATTATGAAAAGGACTCATCAGGTAAAGAACACAGAACAAAGTATTTTGAACATATACACATACAAGGGGTGAAAAAGCTTTAGGCAGGAAGAAGTTTGGGATGTTCTTGAAGCTGAAAATATTTCTAAAGGTTAGAGAGACTGACTAGAGATGATATTTGAAAGGTAAGGAGTGTCCAGTCTATATAGAACTAAAGGCCAATAATCAAGCGACCTAATATCAAATTAGCTAGACACAAAATAAATTATTACATAGGTCTCCTAGTTTGTCATCAGGAGTTCTTATTTTCTATATTTCATAGTTCCTAACCATAGATTGTAAAACTCAAAATATAATTAGAAAGAGGAGAAACTATTCAAGGGCTAGCCTTTGCCTGCTTATGCTGATAATTAAGTGTTCTACAAAAAAAAAAAAAAAACTCATAATCTAACTAAATGGTGGTTATAAAATGACCACTGTGTACCAATTGGCATATTTACTCCTTTAATAATTTAAATGCAGTAATAATGTTAGAGCTATTTAACGTTCTTAACATCAGTGTTCTTCAATTTACAAACACAATGTCCAAAATAAAACAAAAATTTGTTCATTCTTATGTTAGTAACCAAGAACACAAGATCATTACATTTGTAACAATATGTTGTAACTTTTCATTATTCATGTACAATAGAAATCAGCTAGCAAGATGCACTAGAAAAAAAAAACACCTGCTTTTCCAGAGTGTGTATTTTAATCAATTTATATGGCAAGTAAAAAGTCCCATGAAGCAGAGTAGAGATTAGATAGGAAACTGGACTCTGTCTACATTTGCTATTCAAGTAATTCTAGTCTACTCTAACAGGCTGAAAGAACCTCAAGGAACATCAGTTTTTAGGCCCTTAAGGAAGAACTTTAATAAGAAGAAAGTGGTAGAAAGTTATTCAAAGAAAGTTGAACAGACCTTGAGATTTTAAGTACAGTTTGATCATTGGTTTCTGAATATTGTCCATTCCCACCAGCAGTTAAGGTTTGGGAAGTTTGGTATATGTATTTCATGTATATGTGTCTTATAATTGTCCATTTTATAAGATGCTGCTATTCTCAGTAATTGTATTTTTGTATTTAGTTCTTGCTAAAGATATCTTTGGAGATAGACTTATTCATTTCTTAGTAGGAGAATGATAAGACCTGAATTGATTTGAGTAAGTAAACCTTGAGTAAGTTATTTTTCTTCTCTAATGTTCAATTCTATTATTTGTTTTTTAATTTATTTATTTAAATTAGTTTCAACTATACAGTATATTGGTTAGACATCTATATAGCTCATAAAACAATCCCCCCAATTGCTCCCTCCAAGATATTAATTTCTGAAATTCATTCTTTTTTTAAGAATTAAGTACAAGATCGCAGGGGAAGAAATCAAACATAGTTCTTGACATATGCAGCTGCTTTCTGAAAGCACTATTTTTACTTTGTCTCTCAGTCTTATATCTGGCTTGATTTGTTGCTTATAAAAAAGAGCAGCACCAACCCTAAAGTTCTCATGCCAGAGTTTCTAGACAGCCACGATTGTACCTTGATGTCTCAATGTATATTTTGTACTCCAAATAACTTATGTCCCAAAATAACTGTAGGAGAAAAAATATATATGCATATGACATGTGGTGAGATTGAAGAATGGACACTATCATTCATTTCTATTTTCATTAAAATAAATGAGCACCAGAGTAAAACACTACCATGCGATTTCACAAAATTAACAGTCTTCATATAAGAGAGATTAGAGGAAGCATTTAAATACTTTAAATGCAAAATGGTTTTAGGTGGCAACAATTTTAGTACCTTTAACATTATGTAATATAAAACATTCTTTTTAATGTGCAAGTAAAACATATCTGCTCAATGTTGATTACTGAGAGTTGAAAATCAATATTTCACTGTGGTTTAAATTGTTATCATTTTGATGACTGAAGGAGTTGAAGATATTTTTATATGTTTTAAAATTTATTATATCATCATTAAAAGTTTAATAAAATTTATGAGTAAAATCATCTGGTGGTTTTTTTTATTATTAATTCAGGTTCAAGTCCTGAACAGAAATTTTCTCAACAAAACTTATCTTTCAATTATCTGTAAACATGTTGGCTTTGCCTTCACTTTTGGAGTATTTTTTTGCTGAATATATAAACCTAAATTATAATGTTTTCTTTGTTTTTCTTTATATTAGAGACCTTGTACTATTATTCGATGCTCTTTATTGTTTCCAATGCATTTTTATTTGTTTTTGATACTGTACTTGATTGTTTTTGAAATATATTTTTTTCTGTTTTCATGTATATTTCTATCTTTTGGTTATTTTTTGTTTGGGTGGTTTTTTTTTTTACTTTTCTAATTTATAAGACTATTTCTATGACAGATAGTAAATACAGAAAAGACAAATATGACAATAACTGTTAATTTTATTATTTTTTTTGTTTTGTATTTTGACATTTTCACAAAGACATTATTAAATTTTATTTACTAGGATATAAAACACTTTACATACCTGGTACTCTGTGATTGTGCTAACTTCACTTACTATCTCACCATTTAATATAATGTGATTTTTGCATATGTCTTTTATCAAGTTGAAGACATTCCTCCCTATTTCTATATCATAAATTGATATTGAGAATTGATTTTCCTCCCTCTATTGAAATGTACACATTTTTCCCTTTATGCTGAGAACATATTTTATTGCAGTAAAGTTTTCTAGTTATTAATTAACCATGAATTTCTGAGATAGATTCTACTTGAGCATGATATATTATCCTTCTATGTGTTACTGAAATTTATTTGCTAATTTTTTGTTGAAAATTTTTGCCCCTATGTCTTTATTTTTTAAATGCTTTTTGTCATCAGGTTTTTTATATGACAGTTACGGCATCTGAGTTTTGATATCAGGGTTATGGTAACCTAATAAAACATGTTAAAGAATGTTCCTTTTGTTTTATGAAAGAGTTGTGCAACTTAGTATTATGTCATCATTAAAATTTTAATAAAATTTATGAGTAAAATCATCTGGTGGTTTTTTTAATTATTAATTCAAGTTCAAGTCCTGAACAGAAATTTTCTCAACAAAACTTATCTTTCAATTATCTGTAAGCATGTTGGCTTTGCCTTCACTTTTGGAGTATTTTTTGCTGAATATACAAACCTAAACTATAATGTTTTCTTTGTTTTTCGTTATATCAGAGACCTCTTACTATTATTCGATGCTCTTTATTGTTTCCAATGTGTTTTTATTTGTTTTTGATACTGTACTTGATTGTTTTTGAAATATATTTTACTGAATACAGAGAAACTGTGCACCCATATAACCTACTCTCTAGGTGACCATGCTTGGTACTGTATGACTCATTTCACCTCTTTTCTTTCATCTCCACTCTTAATGGTAAATGGTACAAGTGATAGCTAGTGACCTAAGTTCAGCAAATCCATAGGAATTCACAAAACAGATATAAAGCTTGAAATGTAAAAGTGAGGAGAAAGTGAAGAAAATGGACATAGGTAGAATCTAGTAGTAATAGTGGACAATGGAAAGAATATCATAAAATGAAGCCAAAGTCTTGATCAGTGAATATCCATGTGCAAGCTGAGCCATGAGACCAAGTGAGAAATGTAGTAAAAACTGTAATAAAAACAGACATTGTATAGTGCCTAAAGTTATTAAAAACTTTTCTAACTACTTTCAATATATTAGTTCATGTAATTTACAAAGCAACGGAATTAGTTACTTTCTATTATTATGTCCATTTACAGCTGGGGAAACTGAGGCACTGGTTGCTCAAGATCACACAGGCACAGATTTTAATCTTAAACATTATATTTGATTGAACTTCATGTTTTGCCAACACTTTATTTTTTTTACATTAAAAATAGTGTTTTTATATGATTTCATCTAATATCCTCAAAGGCCATACTATCTTCTAAAGGCAGAGAAAGGAAGCCAGTCATTAGCAAACAGAGATTGGAGGAACAGAAGAAACAAGAAGAAAAGACCATTTGCCAAATTTCCATTTCCAATGAGTCCTGTCTCACTGAAGTTGTCATGTGAGGATTCCTGTGAATTCCTTTTGTATTCTTATCTTCTTTACTAGTTGGTTTGTGCGGTCTATTTTTCTTGCCACAAATA